>OMPJ01006748.1:1852-17406 GCA_900312935.1 Carapus acus | reverse complement strand
GTTCCTTTCTCACCACGTAGGTGACCATTGTGAAGCACATCAACGCCATCTTGTCGCCCACCGAGAGGATCGATAACAGAGGATTCTGGTTCGGGCTGAGGGACGTGCACACGGAGGGGAAATGGAGATTTGTGGATGGAAAAACGTTGGTTGAGGGGTAAGAGCGATGTGACGTAGGAGCGCTGAGGAACCGACAGATGGCGAGACAGGAAGGAGTTGTTTTTGGTGGGGGGCAATCCAAGAGACACCTGAGTTGTCTTTGGGGCCGAGATAGGAAGTGGAATCGGTGCGAGTCAGATTCTGCCGCAGCATCAGACAAATGTGCGTGGCAATGCCTGTTTGTATGTTTAGTATTATTTGACAAATTACTCTAAATTTCAATCTCAATTAAACAGATTTTGCACATTTGTGCTTTAGATTTACCTGATGGTGGCGCTGCCATAACCGCTTTCATGTTTTGACCTACAACCTGCAACTTATACATCAAAGTTCCTTGTTTGAACCCATCAGCTCCCAACCCGTCCATGGAATATAAAATGACCTGTCAATCAAAGGACGGGCGGGACTTATTCCTGCTATCGCTCCTCCTCTAGGTACTGGAATGTTGGAGAACCGAACGACATCAACAACGAGGACTGCGCCGCTGTTTACGGGCGCTCGAACCCCTACAAGACCTGGAACGATGTCGGCTGCCAATTCACACTGAGGTGGATCTGCGAAATGGCACCACAGACCACGATCGAGGACACACAGAGTCATTGAGTGCATCAAGAACTTAAACATGTGTGCGGATGTTTGTGTGTGTGTGTGAGTGTGTGTGTGATGGTTTTCATCTTGTCTCTACCAATTTTCTTTATGCTGATCAACATTATATGCCATAATGATCTCAATGGCACGTTTCTCATTAAAGGTGGAGAGAACATTCCAGAGTGTGTGTGTGTGTGTGTGTGTGTGTGTGTGTGTGTGTGTGTGTGTGTGTGTGTGTGTGTGTGTGTAGGTGTGAGAGAGAGAGAGAGAGAGAGAAATGGCTCTCATCTACTTTCTACACATTTTCTTTAAGATGATCAACATTATGTCACTTATCTTGATGGCACATTTCTCATTAAAGGTGGGGCGAAGGTTCCAGAGTGTCTGTTTATGTCTGTGTCTGTGTGTGTGTGTGTGTTTTAATGAGGTGGTGTGTTTTAATGAGACTTTGAAAACATTTGAATTTCTCCCACAACCGGCTCCAATGCTGCCAAGGGAGCTTGTGTGTGACCTGAATTTTCGGAAAAGCAGCTTGCGTACGCAGACTGTTTGAGTTCAGAGAATGGTCCAGACACACACGTACACGCCTGCACGCGCACGCGCACGGCGTGCAGTATCAGTGGTTTCAAAAAGGGGGCAAACAGATCAATAGGCATCGCAGGTAGCGGCCTAATGGAGGAATCGCAGCAGAGAGTAACTTTCAAGGGGAAGTTCTCGTCCAGGTTGGGTGAAGATGGACGAGCCTCAGACAGCCACACACACAGAGAAGGTACGACCGACTTTGTACATTTTTGTGACCTCAGACTTTTATTTAGTTGTTTGATTTGGTTGTCAACATGCTCTGAGTCCAACTCGTGTTCTGAGGTCCCCAGTTCACCGTTATGAAATCAAGATCTTTCTGTGTTACGGTAATCACAACAGTAACGACTGTTGCTTGGACATGCAGTGTTCTGCCCAGCGTCCCGACATCCAGTTAAGGATGAATGGGCCATGAGTAATCGAGTGGACAGAAAGAAAAGGGTGGAATGTGCATATGGTGTTGTGTGGTCAAAGATCGTCCTCATGTTATGGTAATCATTTTGCTAATGTCCAGTGCTTGGTCATATGGTGTCCCAACCGTGTCCCATCGTCCGGTTGATGATGAATGGGCCACGAGTAATCGAATGAACAGAAAGAAAAGGGTGGAATGTGTGTATGGTGTTGATGTCCTCCTCAGAGGGAGCTGCTTTCCCTCACCACCGACCCGTCCTGCTGGGTTTGGCGCTGTTGAACGTGGCCCTGCTGATCTCGGCCGTGGTGATGGCCATCCACTGTGAGTGTGACAAGGAAGCACACACTCTCACTTCCCTGTTTTGGGGGACAAAAACTGAACGTACAGATGTCCACTTGTTACTCCATATGCGATGGATATGTGATCGTTACGCAACAGTGTAACGATTGCGCACCACATGGGCTCCTAAAGTTCCTTATTTTTGATTCTATCCCCAACTCAGGTGCCAGAAGCAGCGACACTTCCCTGTTCATTTCCCGCTCTGCTGCCGTGCCCATCCTCATCGAGTTCAAACACCTGCAGGGCAACCTCAGCAGGGTGATCCTGGCCAAAGAGAAGGCCCAGCAGGCTCTGCAGAAGGAAATCGACGCCCGGGATCAGATAGTGATACAGACAGAGCAGCAGAGGCTGGTCAATGACGGCCTGCACCTGCACATTGAGGAGCTGCGGGCGGAGAGGAGAAGCCTGAAGAGCAACGCGACCATCTTGGGTAAGTCCTGTGATGGAGGAAAGCAAGAACTTCCCTCAGATGTCTACCCATCCTCGCTCGCTCTGCCTCCCCTGAAGAACAAAGCTGTGGCAGATGTCTCCAAGGCTGGATTCTGCTCAACACATCCTGCTACTTCGTCTCCACCACCGAGATGGAGGACACCAGGAAGAACTGGCACGAGAGCCGAGCAGACTGCATCGGCCGCGGGGCCGACCTGCTGGTGATCGATAACTGGGAGGAGCAGGTGAGTGGAGAGCAGTCCGTCAGTCCAACAAAAGGACATCATGAAAGCTTTGACAAGCGTGCATCTCTGTCCATCCTTTCCCTCGTATGGACCCTTTCCAACTGCGCAGCAACTCGCCAACGAGAACTTCAAGAGCCCATCCACTAGAAGCACGTGGTGGGAGAACGGCTACTGGATGGGTCTGACCGACGTGGAGACGGAGGGGACGTGGGTTTGGATCAACAACGTGACTCAAACGGAACCGTTGTAAGATCTGCAGCGTCTCCTGGTAGATGACGGTCATCCTGGTGGTGGATATCGAGGTTTGTTCATCATGTGTTATTTCCGTACGTCTGCTCGAGGTACTGGATACGAGGGGAGCCCAACAATCATGGCATCTATGGGGAGAACTGTGCGGCCTTCTACAGCTCCGGCACCCCCACCAGGACCTGGTTCGACGGGAAGTGCCACCACCACCGATACTTCTGGATATGTGAGATGGCGCCATTGTAGATGCCAAAGTGAAGAGGAGGAGTGTACATTCAACGCAACAAAACATATGCTGTGTGTATGTGTTTGCCTGTGTGTGTGTGTGTGTGTCTGCACTATTTTGTTGTTAAATTTTGGATGCATGGTGACATAATTATAAAAAAAAAAGAAAAAAAAAAACGCCACTGTCGCAAAGTTCAACAAGCCGCTTATGTGATAAAAATATCACAATTTTTTGTATTTTTTGAGGTTTGAGCGTCATTTGTTTTGGCTCAGCATTTTGGGCCACACACGCCGTACACATAGCGAGTGTTGTTACAAATCACCACCCTCACTTCTGGAATTAAACTACACAACAAGCATAGCTGCTCCCTCATTCTGTTGAATTGCCTGCAGCATCTGTGAATATTTAACAAATGCCCTCGCTCTCTGTTTGCCATGGATGGACACACACTCTAACACACACACACACACACACACACACATAGGCCTCTCTGGTTTTGAAACAGAGCAACGTCTCTACCGACTTCTGTGCTCAAACAATCCAAATGGAAACCGTGGATAATTTAGGTTCGGACAGCGGCTACAACAAGCTGATATCGCCTGTGGACTACAGCACGGACGAGAACCCGCTCCGCTCCAGCAGAGACGGTCATCAAGGTAGGGTTGGCTGGAGCAAAGGCGAGGACAGCATCCTTACGACAAGGCAGTAAACGACGAGCAGTGGAGATGAGCTCCTGCTGGGTGGATGTTCCGATTCCATTCCACTCTCTGTCTCGCCCAGCAGTGTCGATATCTGTGCTGAGATCTGGACCCTGTGTGACCAATCCAAGGAGGCTCACTGTCGTCCTAGCACTGCTAGCCGCTCTCCTCCTCGCAGTTAACATCGGATTGGGGGTTTACTGTGAGTTTGTTACTGTGTGTCAGAATAAGAGGGCGTACCGCAATCACAGCTCGACTTAGAACCGTCCTGTGCGTGTGTTGTGTTGGCATTGTCATCATTTTTTGTGGCAAAGGTTGATGGCTAACTCCATGTTTTTGTTCTCCACCTCCCCTTCCCGATCTCTCACCCCTCTCCAGACCGCAATCTCACAAAGGGGCAGCGAGCGTTGACCCACATTAGCAACGAGCTGATGAGGGTTCGGGCCAGTTACGCCACCGCGATCAAGGGGCGAGACGAGGCCACCAAACAGCTGGCCACAGAAGCCAATGAGCAGAAGCTGATCACCTGGGAGCTTGAGCACCAAAAGAAACGGAGCGACGACTACAGGGATCAGATGGACAAAATGCAGGAGGAGATCGCGACGCTGCGTTCAGACTTACCGGGACTGGGTGAGCGGCACATCAGCGTGGCACCACGCCGAACTCGGTTTGTTCCTGTCACGATCGCTTTGTTTTCGCAAACCCCCAGGGGAAAGCTGCAGACATTGCCTGCCAGGATGGGTGTGGATGAGCTCCAGGTGCTTCCATTTTGCCTTCTCAGCGCCGAGCATCACCTGGCAGGATGCGAGAGAGTCCTGTAGGAGGAACGGAGGAGACCTGGCAGTCATCGACAGCGGAGACCTGCAGGCAGGTGGTCACCTACCGCATCAAGGTCTGCACCATAACACAAACAGGCCTGAGTGAGGGTGTTGCTGCCTCTGCCAGGTGTCAATCACTCGCATCTTAAACGACGCCCACGATCCAACCAGGATGATGCACATGAGCGGCATGTGGATTGGCCTGAGGGATGAGAAGGAGGAGGGGATCTGGAGGTGGTTGGATGGAACGGTTCTGGTTGAGGGGTGAGGGCTGCATTGCACGCTGAAAGGCCGAACGCTACTGCAGGTTCATCGGTGTGACGTGTCTCGGGCTAACAAACACATTCTCAGGGGCCTCCAGGTCCACTTGGACTCAAAATGACAAAACCAACACGCACAATGTCGCCATTCTCGTTTTCTGATGTTTGGAAAAAAAATAATTCCATCTTTCAGGTACTGGAATGATGGTGAGCCCAACGATCAGTATGGTATAGAGGACTGTGCGGCAGTGTATCCCAGAGGAAACCCCTTCAAAGCCTGGAATGACGCCCCCTGCAGTCATCCTCTTAAATGGATTTGTGAGAGGCCGCATACTGTCCATGGGTTACTGTGATCGTATAATATTTGGGCACTGAGGGCAAGAAGGTGTCACACTCAGGGATTCACTGCTGTCAACACAAATAGATGATGGAATCTTGTGCTTTTTATTGCGATGTCAGTGACAAGGATTTGGGCTAAGATACCAAAATACATCTGACATTAAGAAATCTTTTTAAAAAGGAGCATTGGTCATCATACAATCATAAATAAAATCTTCATAATTCAGGCGTGTTGCTATGTACAAATCAACGCTATACACATCTGTAAACGCAGTATTCATAAATAAACACAAGGTCAAACTAATGTCATAGCCAAGAAATCACTCCTGCCACTTCCACCGTCCCCAAAAAAGTGACGTTCTGGGACTCAGAGCTCGGCAAAGTGCAGCCGCAGCTGTTTGAGGAGCTGCTGAGTGTCCACGTGCTCTGGAAAAGCATCTTCAGACCTCTGGGCAGAAATGTAGCTGCTTTGAAGGTCACCAATCTGGGGATACACACACACAAAACACAAGACGTATCGGTGACAACACACACACATTGATGGGGGTTGCTCAGAAAAACAAACCGCTAATTTACCTTTTCGGAGAGGATGGCGAGGTTGAAGTGGGGCTCATACATGTGGGGAGCCAGAGAGGCTGCGGTCTGCAGGAAGGCTTTGGACTGCAGCACAGACAGACGGACGGACAGACAGACAGACAGACAGACATCAGCGTCACTCTTCTCATTTTTCACTAGTGATGCAAAATCAGAATGCAAAATTTCCAATATGATCCAATAAGTACCGGTAAATACTGTGCTTCTCTCGATACTGATCGCTAAGTCTGCATGAACTATTAGGACTTACTATTAGGTATTCCAGGTACACTGTAGTATGAGCTGAGACATGTGTGAGCAGTCAGACTAATTCCAGCATATATTACATTAACTGATGCTCACTTGCAGTGATGTGTAATGAAGCCATAATCATTCCAACTGCTTAATACCCGCTGCTCCTGTTGCTTGGTGACCCTGAATGCAAACGCTACTCATGTCAGAGGGGACGTTTCTTTCTTCTTTACCTGCTCCATTCGACCTTTGCGCAGCTCCAGTACAGCGAGGTTGTTGTAAGCCTCTGCGTGGTCGTTGTGAAAAGCCAGGGCCAGTTTGAAGCACTGGTAAGCCAGAGTCAGGTCCCCGATGCCCTGTGAGACAGATACCAGTCCTCTCAGCATGAGACTGACAGCTGGATGAGCCGTGGGAGGAGGATAGAGAGGGCTGGCTTACTATGGCAACGTGCCCGATGTTGTACCAGACGTCAGCCTGCTCCTCGTCGTTGGACACCAGGGACAGCGCCCTCTCGAAGGAGGACAGAGTCATGTCATACTGCTGGGCGTAGAAGCAGCAGAGGCCCAGGTTGTTGTAGAGCTGGCAGTTGTACACCCCCATTTGCAGCAGGCGTCTGGGATGCCAGAGAGAGTTCAAAGTCATGGAAGGAACACAAAACAACTGAGCTGGCCGGGGTGTGTGTGTGTGAAAGGACGTCTGACCTGTAGAAGCGCAGGGCGATCTCAGGCTGGTCTGTGTAGAAGTGATTGCTGCCGATGCAGGCGATGGCCTCCACGTGTGTGTTGTCCTGCTTCAGGACGTCCTTGTAGTACTCTGTGGCCGAGGTGATGTTGTTCATCTCCTGTGTGAAGTGTCACAGGAAGTCAGAGGTCTTGCTTTGGTCAGTTGAAGGGTGTGCGTTCGTGTGTGTGTTTGTGGCAAAGATTGCGGACACAAACCTCGTGTATCCGTGCTATTCCTGTTAGGAGGGTGACCTCGCCGGGAAAGTGGTCCAGACCTTGCTTGAAGAGGTTGAGCGCTGTTATTGGTTGATCCATGCGCTGGTAAACCTTTTTGGGATGTAAAACACATTCACACATTCAGTCCTTGCCGCGTGGAGGACATCTCTGCCGTCTGATCTCTGGTGGGTTATACCTTGGCGAGATAGAGGTACGTGTCCACAACCTCCTGGTGATTGAGGGCTGATCGAAACTGTTTCTCGGCTTCTCGGTACAAACCAAGTCTGCGAGAGACATCGATGGTCATTGCTGTGATCTAGAACGTGCTGAGCTCAACGATATTCTCGTGTGTTACTTACCTGTAATAGCATTTCCCCAGCTGAACTTTCCACCACCAGTCTTTAAACTGAGCATGCTCAGTGGCTAAAGCAGCCAAATCTAAAGCCTAACAGAGAAGATTAATTAACAGAAAATCATCAACAACAAACCTTTTCGTCAGTGTTAGCAAATGATCCTGTCTGTTTGTGCAACTTACATTTTTCACATCGTTTTCATGGTGGAAGATGTACTCAAACAATGTCTGGGGATGGACAGAATGGTTAATTGACATCTAGAAAAGTAAACAAAAGCAATTTTTTCTCAGCATCAAACTTACTCTTGACAAACTGGGCATTTGGGAATACTTGGCCATGTTTAGTCGTGACAAATTGATGAATGGACCATCTGGATTTGTCAACATGGACGCCTAAGGAAACACAGGCAGAAGAATTGCATGAAAAATATCACTAATCAGCAATATCAGACAAGCTGTAGGTATCCTTGTTTAACATCAATGTTTCTGATCCGAGCAATGGAACTCCTTCCAAAAATTTTGAATCAGAGAACTTCATTTGTCCAAGAGGAGCAGTTTAAAAAAACTCTACAAACATGGCACAGGATCTTATCTACTCACGGTTCCAAGGCGAATGAATCTCCCGGAGGCACTGGTGACGGGGCGAGCAGTGCTGGCTGTCCGGGGCGTCTTGATGGCCTGTTCCATCGTCCCTGGACGTCCTGATTGCGTGCTGGGCCTCACAAATCCTGTGACTGGACGCCCAGACTGCGTAATTGGTCTGAAATTCGATAAAACCCAAAATGCTGCATTGAGACCTCAGTTCAATGATTACAAATTCTCTTGACTGAAGATCTTTGAAGCTACCTGATGGCTGGCGTAGGACCCCCGCCATGACTCGACCCTGGGACCCTGAGCGACGTCCCAGGGCCTTTTGGAGCACAAAGAAGCAGTTATCATGCAGAGTAATTAGACTGAAGTGGAAACAGTAAGATTGAAATCAGACTTACGTGCCACCTGAGCGATGGAAGTCTCATCCAGCATCATCTCAGCTATCCCCTCCTGATCCACCTCCACCTCGTCAATGTAAACCATCTCTGTCAGGGCTCGAGTCTTCAGACTCCAGGCGGCCTGTGGGTCACATCGAGTAAATCAGTGCCTGAGCATCTGTCCATTATCTACAGATGAGACGTTGGCCGAAACGTCCAGAAAAGGAAGAGTCAAGGGGGGAGGAGGGCAGGTAGATGGTGGCTGAAGTTACCTCCGTGACATGCAAACAGGAGTCAGCGTCCTTTTAGCCGGCATGCAGTGTGTTTGAAGAGGGAAGAGGTTAAATAAGAAAGAAAGATGAAGACATTGCAGAGGGAGTGGTGGTGTGTGAGACGAGACAGAACAAGCAACAAGTCGCACCGTGGTTAACGTAGCGGAGAGAGTACAAGGAACTCGACGGTAATTGATACTATAAAGAGCAATGTTAGGTCCATCATAGACCTGTCCGGCCACTAATCGGGATTAAGCGCTGCT
The DNA here is from genome assembly GCA_900312935.1 of Carapus acus. Taxonomy (NCBI): domain Eukaryota; kingdom Metazoa; phylum Chordata; class Actinopteri; order Ophidiiformes; family Carapidae; genus Carapus; species Carapus acus. The sequence goes on along the minus strand of OMPJ01006748.1, from coordinate 8,450 downwards.
ACTAGCATGCTAGGTAAGCAACACGCCAACACCTGGTCGTATGGGTTGTCCTGGAGTATTTTCGAGCAAATGTCGGAGCACTGCTGCAGCTTCCTCCTTCTGAAGTAGCTCCAAGCGAGAAACAGGGGGTCCATCGAGACTTCCATGGCTCCGGGCAGAAGAGAGAGACACAGCGGAGAGCCGCTGTGCGAGCCTGGCCTCGGCTGCTTTGGACGGGGAGGGACGGAACACAGCGCTCATGTGCGGATCGATATCATGTCGATACCTCTGGTACCCAATGTATCAGTGTTGGGATTCCATGTTACGATATCGGTATTTACACTACGAGTCAAGTCAGGTCAACGAATAATGTATTAATGCAGGGCCATAAATGTTTTTCATCATATCAGAAATTTACATGGCTGTTTATGAGACCTGTCACTCCCCGTTTGTTTGGATCTACTCCTGCATCTATCATCGCAAGGAGTTCTACGACTGAATTCACCTGCAGGGGTTCTACGAGATCGTCATTCCATTCATCATTCTATTCTCACCGTAACTGCAATTACGCTTAAATATGATCTGTTCCCCTCAGTCTTTGTCCAAATTCACCTGTGCATTTGAGACACCAATAAATATCCAAATAATGAAATGACGGTAGATGCATTTTTAATGCATCAGCATCGGGATAAGAGCGCTGTACGGTATTCACTTAGTATCGAACCAAATTCTGCCGTATCGCACGTCCACGGTACAGAGCCGGAAGCAAGCGTCGCGATGTCGCTAGGCAACCGTGCAGAGGGGCGGTGCTTCACTGCTACCACTTCCTTTGTCCAATTAAAATAAAATGAAATGAAATGACATGAAATGAAATAAAACTAGTACGTTAACTGCTATGAACAACAGCAACATTTAGGTTTGAGTTATGATGTGATTATGCATTACTCATGCATTGTAAGTTTTACACAAGATAACAAGAATATACAGTATACAGTATATGTCATGACTTACACCCTCTATATTTGCACGATATGTTCATTTTTGTGTACTGTGTGGTATTTCAGTACTGAACCTGAATGACGAGAGGGTAATTGTTGTTTGGACAGTTTTGGACAGACGATGTGAATTAAAAAAATTATCGAATTTGTTATTGTCCCCGGAGATCAAAGAGGCAACACTAATGAACCATTTGTACACACGAAAACTGAGATTACTTCAGTTTGTAATTCTAAATAGACGGCAGAAATGATACGTGTTTTACACGAGTTTTTACCGTGGTGGCGCTGTTCTCCTCGCGTTTTTCCCGGCCGAGGAGCGAGGCTGTGATTGGTCCGCGGACCGGCTCGTCACCGTGGTGGGCGGTGTCGCCGAATAACGCCACAGCTCCATCTTTGTGGGCTCTGACAGGGGCTTTGACCTGTGACGAAGAGGACCGCGAAGCCGGAGGACCCTCATGATGCGACCCGCCGCGTAGGCGCTCTCCTCTGACGCGGACACACAGCCCTTCACCGCGAGGACACCGCGGAAAACAATAATGCATACGACCCGCGAACGCATCATTTCAACGCTGGCACAGGTCTGCTGAAAACCCCCCAAAGGAACTAATGGGACACACCGGCTTGAAATACACCATTTCTGGTTAATGACACTCGGTCAAATATCCCTACGAGACGCGGGCAGAGACACGGACGTGCGGACATGGCTGACAGAACTGCTCCCAACTGCCACCTGAGACTGGAGTGGGTGTACGGATACCGGGGACACCAGTGCCGCAACAACCTGTACTACACCGCCGCCAAGGAGATTGTTTATTTCGTCGCCGGGGTGGGAGTTGTGTACAACACCCGGGAGCACAAGCAGAAATTTTACCTGGGACATAACGATGACATAATCAGGTAAGGATAAGAATTCCCCTTACACGTAGCCCCGTGGCTCCCCTCCTTAAACACACCAACGGTGCCTCAACTTCTGGTCTCAGCACCAGACAGTCCAACAGTGAGTCAGAGATGTTGGTGTTGCTGCTGGTGACACCTTGTGTCAGAGTAATGTGATCTTTTTTTGGTGTGTGAGTGTGTGTGTGTGTGTGTGTAATGGGATGGAGGGTGGGGGGAACTGTCGTGAGCAGCAGGGTGGGTTGGTGAAGGGCTTGGCTCAAAGGCACTTCGGCAGAGGGGCAGAGCCTGCGAGTTCAACCCTATAGGTCCTGTATCCTTTGCCCTCCTCCGTTTAGTGAGACTCCTGGGACTCTCCATCTTGCCCCCCTGTCTCCCTCACTTTCTTGCCCACTGTTTGTGTGTGTGTGTGTGTGTGTCTGAGTCTGTGTGTGTGCGAGTGTCTGTGAATGTCTCCCTCACACACACACATAAGCAAAGGCCAAATTTAGGGATGTATTTTCCTGCGATTAGTTGTGTTGTCATCTCAGAAGCAACTATTCTATTTTCTCTTCCCATCCCCTCTGCTCACTTTGTTCTCTGTCCCCTTCACTGTATGGTGTGCTGTCGAAGTAGTTGAGTGTCTAAGTGGCTGTGTTGACAGTAAGTGTGTTGGCTTGGAGATGACTAGCATTATGTACTGTGTGAGGATAGTCAGCCGGGCCCCTGCTCCATTATTAATTGAGCAACGGACACACCAACCCTTCGTTGCCTTGTGGGTGAAGTGCCTCAGTTCAAACACTTGACTGGGGGAGTCATTGATTAAGCCACGGCGCCAAGTTTCCCTGAGCAAAAGTAGCGAAATAGTGTAACTTCTCCATTACAGGATCGTCTCAAGCCAATCTGCTATTGATAAGTTTATTTTGTTTGTCTTTTGGCTCCAGTGTGAGGTAGAGAAAAGCGCTCGCTGACCTCTCTCTCAGGCGTTCGTCTACATCCCTGGTCGTGCCAGCCTGGGGCCGGTTAACTGTCGTTTTTAACCACAGCTCTCATTTCCACGGATGGTTACGGCACAGCTAAGGGCCAATTCGCTTCATATTCAGTGTCCCGTTGCTCTCACGTTGCACCAACTCATGCGGAAAACGTGCAGCCTGCGATGCAGATTGAGATCTCGCTCTCTTTCACCACTTCCGTCCCGCATCACCTGGGTCGAGTCTTTCAATCCGACCGCTGTATCAACAAACAATCAAACGAGCTTTTGTTTCTATTTCTGCGCTGCGGACCGATTTGGTGTTGCATTTGATGACTTAATTACAGCCCGCACCTTCTCCTGGGCCGATTATATCTGCTCCGGCATCCTCTCGGCCCGCTGGTCCTGTGGTGTGACGTGGAGGATGTAATGAGCAGGTGAATGAGAGGCTAATCTCTCTTTTGACAAGTGATGAGGGCTCTCACCCTTCTCTGCCCTTTAGCTAGTGCTACTCCGCCAGGGATTTTAATTCATTCGGCACAACAGACCAAGGGAGGTGGAAGGAGTGGGGAGGCGGGGGGGCAAACGACGATACTGAGAATCCACACTGACTCTCAAGATCACGTTGGACGTGTAGGAGGTGTAGAGGAGACGCTGTGGGGGAAAAACAAGAAATGTTTGGCCCACGTGCAGGTTAATGGTCGGTACGGACTCATAAAACTATTAGAAGGACTTCCTGCAATGGACTGATAAGTGCTGGAATTATTGTTCCATATGTGGTGTCTCTGCAGCGTGTATGTGCGTGTGTGTGTGCAGAGCTAACATCTAATTGCTGCTTTGACAGGTTCACTGCCAACCTGAGATATTGCTGAACACGTCAAGATAGAAACTGTGAAACAGAACAACTGTCAACTACTGATGCTTCAGCTCCACATCAGTGGTGTTGTTTGTTGGGCTTAACAGTCATTTTCTTTTTCAGTCTACCTCTGAATGAAAGATGTGTGAATTTGGTGCTGTGACTTTATTCAAAAATAATGGTCTAAGTAGAGGAGACGGACGGATGTGTCTAGTATGCAGAGTGGAGAGTTGCAGCTGGAGTCTGAACAACATGAAGGTCAACCTGGAATGTTGATGTGAACATGTGCGCATACAAGCACAAACACACACGTACAAGTTTCTAGCTGCAAGTCAGGTTTGCAGCTTCTGCTTAGTCTCCATTTGTCTCCTCCTCATCAACCCCCGAGATGGAGTCCACTCTCAGCCCATTCTTCGGCCTCTCTCCCACAGTTTGTGTCCATCCATCCTCTCAAACGTCATCCACGGCTGAATTAGGTCTCCACAGAGCACCTGCCCCCCTCCCTCTCCCTCTCCCTCTCCCACGCCACCTCCATCTGCCCAAATCGATCGCACCACCTGTGCCTCTGTTGTCCGTGCTCCCGATGTGTCCCCTGCAGAAAGAGGACAAAACAATGAAGCGTCTCGCTAGCTGCGATGAAAGATGAGCCAATAATCACATCTGTTTGCCCGCAGAGGTGATCTGAATGTCAGAAAGAACCGCTGGTCCGCTCAGAGGCTGTGACGCTGTGAATGGCTGCCCGAGCCTCAAAAGAGCCGCGCAGCCTCTGCTCATTAAGATGCTCTAAAGTGCAGCACGGCAAGGGAGAGCTGCAATCTTACTCAGTGCCTATTTCTCACCGATTAATCATTCAAACGCAGGCAGTTGCTGATTTAAGTCTCCACGAACATGAAATCAAATTTCTGTGAAATTGCCTCCAAGGTGAATTTCTCAGCTGATGGTGTCGACAAGGTCGACACTGGAATGAGACATTTGAGCGTGCTGCATCCAGACAAAATTGATCTTTAGAATAGACTAAAACGCAGATTTAAAATCGCGTCCTCGCTGGCATTCGTTCCCTGCAATCCTATTTTTAGTGAAGCGGCTGGTGTATGTGTGTGCCGGTCCCTGTTTGGATTGGCAGCTGGATTAAAAGCAGCGTGTGGGAAATACACCTTTGGAAATAGCTGAGCCGCTCTTGCTCTTTAATCCACCCAAGACCGGAGACAGACGCTGAAACTCCCACCGAGAGACGAGAAGCTGAAATTCCATCATGGCTTCATCCACGCGTCGCGACTCCCCACTGACGGCTCGATGACTCTCATTTTTACCCGAACAGAAGATTTTCAGCAGATGTTTTATTGATTCTACTGGTGTGTATCAAGCGTGCGTGTTCAATATCAAAGGCTGTCATGAATCAGTCAGACGTCCCCTTGTCTCCAGGTACCAAATATTGAATATGACCTCGGCAAAGTCTGACAAATATTCCTGGACCTTTTGGCTCGTTCACACCAAATGACCTTTGACCCCTTTGTGGGGTCACGATGGTAATCCCAGGACCCCTTCTGCTGCTTCTTTGGACAGGCCGTCCCCAGTTTGTCTCTTGTCGCTTGTTTGATCGCTAAATGTCGTCCTCGCGATACGTTCCGACGAGAACCCCGCTCGCCACTTCATTAACGAGCCACTGTCTCCGTCTCACTTTAATTAGCTTCCCTGCTCCGTGAAGGCAACATCTGTAGTGCTCAGCTGGTCTCTCCTCACGGCCGCTGGCAGACGGGAGAGCGCAACGTCAAACCGTGTCTGTCGAGGGAGCGAGGGAGGGAGAGAAGCAGGTCGCTGGCGGGACGGATCCCGCTGTGAGGTTCCCAGAGACGGAATGGAGGCGTCGATGGGGAGGGCAAAGGGTCAGAGGAGGATGTGTTTAAGAGAGACTGTGCTCGGTCCCTGAGATTTCACTTTCTTTATTTGTTCATCTGCAGACATGCTTGTTTTGTTTTTTTCCCCTCCCTACCTGTGCGCCACATAGCTCCTCCCCTCCGCCACCACCGCCTGCGCCTCTCAAACGTTCCAATCGCTCGCTCCCCCTCTGATTCTCTATTTTTAGACGCGTTGCTCCGATTATATAATTCAAATAAAGTAAGGAAAGAAATTGTGCTAGGTTGAAAGAGAGACAGAGACAGACAGAGAGAGGGAGAGAGAGAGAGAGAGAGGGAGAGAGGGAGGAGGTGGGTGGGGAGATGACAGAGGAGAAGGTGAACAAGCAGGCTGTCAAGTTTGCCGGAGAACGGCTTCGGCACTTTTACATGCAAATGAGGCGTCGTTGCGAGAGATGATGAGGAGAGAGGAGGGGATGGAGAGAGAGAGAGAGAGAGAGAGAGAGAGGGAAAGGGATAGAGAGAAGGAGAGAGAGAGAGTCCACCCTGCCATGTGCTGACGGGCTTCTGGCCCACCCGGCCTGTGATGCCTCCCCAGTCGTCTCTCCCGCTGCCTGACTGGGATCAGACTTGGTGGAGCGCGGTGCTGGAGAGACATGCAGCCCTATTACAGCTGAGGGGCCGCGGGGTGGAAGGAACGGAAGGAAGGAAGGAAAGAAGGAAGGACGGAAGGAAGGAAGGATGGATGGATGGATGGATGGATGGATGATTCGCTCTGTGAGTCACTGGGGCCTGCGCGGGAATGCCAGCGGGGAAGAGCGGGCAGAGACGAGACGAGAGGAGAGGAGCCTCCCACGGCAGGCTGTTGCTCAGCTGTGGAGTGGGAAAGCTTGTAGGCGATGTGTGTGTGCGTGTGTGTGTGCGTGTGTGTGTGTATGGGGGATGTCGGTGTGTGTGTGTGAGTGTGTGTGTGGATGGGCGCATAGGGAGGGGGAGTTACGTAACAGTATTCCAAACATATGCCCGGTGATGTGAGGGATCCCTCGGGGCCAAAGAGCATCTCTGCAGA
>OMPJ01006698.1:1031-11324 GCA_900312935.1 Carapus acus | reverse complement strand
TGAGCAGAGCAGGTCTGAGAGGAGGAGTTATGAGGTTGTGCGTCCTTTTGGGGAATAGGAGCATTTTTGATAGTGTGCCATGCATCCTCTTGGTCCTTCAGAGACATACTGTATAGATGAGGTGAAGTTTCCCTCCAGTTTCAACGAAACAGATTTCATGTCAGATCCAAAACATGTGATCTTAGGACACAATTCTTATCTTTTTACCTTTTACTTTTATGAATGTAGATACATTTATATCACTGGTTCAACGCCATTGCTTTTTATGTCACCATGCATTCTGAACAATTGTGTAGCACACTTGACGTTGTCTTGACCTATTTTTTCTAGTTGTCCAATTCCTTTAGTCTAAATTGTTCGTATGTGTAATCAATAATTCCAAACGACCAAGTTAACGATGATATGACAGAGTATTTCGTCAATTTGAATTTATTATTGTGCATCACGATAGCGGTTCAAAAAACATAAAGCTGCCGTGACTATTTTGTCCCAGTAGGTGGCCTCGATGCCTTCTAACTCGGCTCATTGTTTCCCACCTGTCCTTTGTTTCTGGGGGACACATTAGTGTGACGCACCACTGAGGCGGTCTATCTCTGTGGTTTCGTCTCCCGTCGGCGCCATGCAGCTGCAAATGTGTGTGAGACGGTATGACACGCAAACACTACATGAATTTTACCAATTTTACCGATGCAGTGGTTATTTCCCCCAATATATGAAGTTGAATCTCTCGACAGTCCTACATTTTCCACCTGGCAACGCAGTCACGGCCACATCGGCAAATTTGGTGTCTTAATGGCGCGGGCTTTTGAGATGAATAAACATCATTCATTCCGTACTTTGGTTCAGTGTCTCCCCCACAGCCTTTCAATTTTAGTTCACGTGCATATGAGGGCGACTTGACATTGTGTGACCTGAAATGCAGGTGAGACATGAGAACGCTACTGCTACAGTTCTCATGAGGTGCATCTCACTTCATGTAGTACTCACGCTTGTATTTCCTATAAAAAACATGAGATACTAAATCACTTTTTCCCATGGGAGTATAACTTTATTCACTTTATTCACAGGTACAGTTTGTCAGGCAGCGCTGTCATCTGACCTACTGTGGTAACAGTCCCTAAAGGTATCTATCTATCTATCTATCTATCTATTATTTCTTCACACATAGACACACTCTCATGTGTGCACAGGAACTCAAAAATATTTTATTAGTGTAAATGTGTTGAGTTTTATTTCAATCAGATATTTTTTCCCATTTACACAACCTAAAAAAAAGTGAAAAAGTAAATGTGAACCTGCATGACACGAACGGACATTGCAGTGGAAATTGTAATATGTACCCCATCAAAATCAAAAACCACCTCAGACACGAAAAATGCGAAACACACTCACTTTAAAGTAAAGCTGTGAATTTAGATCCTAGTTCTCATCATTTGCACTTCTGTCTACTTATTTTCCCTTCACTTATTTTCCTACCAAAATAGAAATTCCGATCATCACAAGAGGTCTGAACCTTCACCCGAATAAACAACAAAATATTTGGATCAAACTGAAACCTTGCTCATTAACACAACAAATCTGTTAACAACTTTACCAGAAGGGACAAAATAAAGCCGAACCACATTCTAGTCCCACCCACAGCCTTTGATTGACAGCTGATGTGAAGGAAGTCCTCAGCTGACAGTGAGCAGCAGGAGGACACATGGAGATCAGAAGGACTCATTTCATGTCTCTCTACTACTTCGGCTCACACAGCTCAGCAGAGGCTTCAGCGTAGAGCCACAGCCTGAGCCAGAGGCCTACCAAGAGGGGCTGAGAGAAGGAGTTCTGGACTCTGTGGAGCAGAGTCATGGTCTCAGAGATGCTGTAGAAGGACAGAGTACCTGCCCCCTGATCCAGGTACACCCCCACTGTGGAAGACATAGGACTTGGGAGGGATGTGTGGACATCATTATGTTTGAAGATAGGACCAGTGCTGAGACATCCCAGTGACCAAGACTTGTTGTTGTATGCAAACCCACATTCACGTGAGCTCCCTTTTCTACTGATATTCTGATATGTAACTGCTACATCAACCACCCCACTCCACTTCACCTCCCAGTAAACACGTCCAGTCAGAGCCTCTTTACTCAGGACCTGAGACCAACCATCAAACCTGTCTGGGTGATCAGAATATGGCTGACGTTCCCTCATCAGCGTCACCTTCCTGTTCCCCTCAGATAATAACAGGTCTCTGCGTGCTGTGTTTGGATCCAGTGTGAGTTGGCGTGAATATTGTAAGAACTCAGCTCTGGTCTTGGGCTCAGGTGGAGGCAGCAAAACATCAAATTCACTCAGACACTGTGAGATCTTGGTCGAGTCCCAGATCAGAAGGCTCTGCAGGTGACCTGTGACCTCTGACACGGCTGCTGTCACCTCCTGGAAGAAGCTTGGTGGGCGCGTGTGTGTGCTGGGTGAGTGTGTGTGCAGGCTGAGCTGTGAGAGTGAGGGGTAGGTGTTTAGGAAAAAGAGGTGATCCTCTGTGTGTAGAAGCTTCTCCAGCTCAGCATCTCTCTTACTCAGATTAACCATGTCCTGCTGCAGCTCCTCCACAAGCTCTCCACGTGTCCTCACTTCAGTTTCCTGCCTGGATCTGATCTGCTGGGTCACATCACGCCTTCTTTCCTCAATGAGGCGGATCAGCTCCTTGAACATCTTCTCAGTCTCTCTCACTGCTTCATCAGCTGAGCGGCTGATCTCCGGAGCTGTTGCTGAAGCTCCTCCACCTTCTTCTCTGTGTCCAGGATCTTCTGCTCGTTGTGTCGCCATTTCTCTCTGACTTCTGTCTGCATCTCTGCTCGTGCTGCTGCAGCTGAGACTGTGTAGTGACCTTGATGTTCATCCATAGAGCAGAGATAACAGATACACTGCTGGTCAGTGCGGCAGAACATCTTCATTACCTCGTTGTGGCAAGAGCAGATGTTCTCCTGAAATGTCATGGTGGGTTCCACCAGCCTGTGTTTCTTCAGTGGAGCCACAGTGTGGTGAGGCTCGAGGTGCTGCTCACAGTAAGAGGCCAAACACACCAGACAAGACTTGTGGGCTTTAAACTTTCTACCTGTGCAGAAGTCACAGGAAACATCTCCAGGTCCAGCATAGCAGCCATCAGATGAAGCAGCTTGGACTCCTGCTTCCCTCTCGTCTTCCACCAAATCTGCCAACACGGTGCTTCTTACCAATTCAGGTCTGGGTGTGAAGGTCCTCCTGCACTGGGGGCAGCTGCAGAGTTCCTTCTTCTTCTCCTCTTCATCCCAGCAGTCTGTGATGCAGCTCATACAGTAGCTGTGTCCACAGGAAAGAGTCACAGGGACCTTCAGGAGATCCAAACACATGGAACAGCAGAGTTTTTCATGCCGATTCCCCTTCCGCGCCATTTCTGCTCTCAGACAAAGTGAAGTTTCGATTTCTCACAGCAGGTCCAGCAGGGAGTATTGTGTTAGGTAAATCACATGATCTCTCTCTCTCTTTCTCTCTCTCTCTCTATCTCTCTCTCTCTCACTTCCTCTCCCTCTCTCTCTCTCGTGACTGGGCTCATTAGCTCCCACCTGTCCCTTGTTTCTGGGGTAACGCATCGCTAAGGAAGTTTCCCGCAGCGGTTCAGTTCCGCAGAGACGCCGTGTGGCCATCAACATGTTGAAAGCCTGTTGAACGCACTGACTGATTGTATCTCAGTACCTGTAATTTGAATAAGAGGCAACAGTAGGATATGGTGAGTCCCCCTAAATGTAATGTTGAATCTTTCAAAATTCCACAGCCCACACGTCAACACTGTCACAGCCACACAAACACGTGTTCTGTTTTCATCATGCAGAATACTCATTGAACACTCAGAGATGGTATGTAATTTCCTATTTGGCTAATATATAATTCAATATGTAATTTTCTTCGCATTCCCCTTCTGGCCCTTGTTAAAGATCGGGGGAATGAGGTTTAAGGGGACTTTACGGCTAATAGCAAGGAAGAAAAAGAGGAATTGGACGTTGTGTAAATTAAGTGGTGTAAATGTAAAATCAACATGACCTCAAGTCACAGAATTTGGTGACATTATCAAACCAGAAATCGAAAACCAAACAGCCTCACAATCAGGCGCTTGAATATTTCTAGGTTGTTTGTTTTACGACTCTATCTGGAATAAATAAGATTTTACAGATCAGAGAAGAGGTACTGTATTACAGTAAGCCAGACATGTCCAAAGTCCGGCCCGTGGGCCAAATGCGGCCCGTGGTTAATTTTTATCCGGCCCGCAGCCTCCATCATAAAATCAATAACGTCTAGCGCGCATTTAGAATTAATACATTGGGCAGCAGCGCTGTTACCTGCGTGTGCTGAGTGCTGCCATCTAGTGGCTCAATTAGGAACAACAACAAAAAATCCAATCAACATTTATAGTTACTAATGTCATATTTTAAATGAGCCCTGCACTTGTTGATATGACAATTACTTGTTCATTTCTCTGTTATTTTGTGTTTAAAAATTCTGTAAATGTTCAACTGTTACAAAAAAGTAAATTAAAGTGTTAAAAAAAGTGAAGTTTAGTGAATATTCAATTTCAATGTCAATTTTGATATGCATGTTCCAAATGAACCGAAACACATGCTCAAGATAGCTTAAAGTAAAATAAAAAAGCAAATGTGAAACACAGAATTGCTCGCTGAAATTTATTTAAATTAATTGCTGTTATTGTAAAGAACGTCCGTCAAGGTTGGCCTTCCTACATTTTCAACACACCAAATCTGGCCCCCATTGCAAAAAGTTTGGACAACCCTGCAGTAAGCCCTGTCTTAATAAACATGGTGCCAACCATGACCTCTAGTGGTTAGTAGTGGAATAACTCCCAAACGTTTAACATACCATCGTTTTCACTCGCGAGTGTTACACTGGCACAAACCTGTCAAACTCAGTAAAAAGTCACAAACCACAGCCACAGATCGAAAAAAAACTTTATTAAACCTTCTGACCTCTCATACTCCAACATGAATGCCTTTACATCAGCTAACACAACCGCCTTCATACAAAGAAAAAAGAAAAAACTCAACAATCAAGTGGTCAGAACGGACCATTAACAATAAAGTCATTGTGGAGAACAGCATAAAGTGAAATAAATACTTTGTCAAGGTAGGAGGGTGTGTGTGTGTGTGTATGAGATGCTGATTGAGGTGATGTGTTAGTATGGAAATCTATATCTATTTCTAGTGTTATGAGGTGCCGTTTCCTCTGTTGTGGACATATTGGCTGACAGACGTTCTTCCACACATGTGGACTTGTGAGAAGGTGCATGATGCATGTGTTAGATCCCTTGTCCCAAGGCGGTAACGGTCGAAAGGTGTGGGAGGGGATACAAAAAAGAAAAGAAAAAGGAGAAAAGAAAGGAAATAAATAAGCATGCACCCAAAGTCAGAGCAAGAAAAAAAAAGACTAATAATCTTACTTAAATCCAAAATATGAGAAGCAAAAAGAAAACAAAAACAAACCCCAGGCGCCCCACGACTACAGTACTGTGTGTGCTACGGTAGTTTCATGCTGTCAGAGGTCACATGATTAGCCCTCGGCCCTCCCCATCTGTCCCCACGTGGCCCCCGTGTCCACAACACCCAGCGGATGGAGACATAGGTAGCACCGTTTGAAGTTCAGTTACAATCACAGAAGACCTTAATCTGTATATTTGACACAAAAATAGAGAAGAAAATATGATGTAATCATGATGAATGTGGAAGGAGTCTGCTGGTGGCGTCCCAGTTGGACTCTTGTCTTGGGAGTGGACATTTGTCCAGCTCCTTTTTCCCCGTTTCGGGGATGCAAAGTCTTTCGTGGATGGAGGGAATGATGGAGATGGCAGGAGATTAGGGGGGAATGCAGAGATCTGAGGTCTCCTTCCTTTCACAGTCTTTCTCCATGGCTCCAGATTTCCTCTCCACGCGTTTACTCGCCTCTTCGGCAGCCGTCCCGAGGCGCCTCTTTCCGTGACAACTACGGCCTTGGCGTGCCTTGTGTGCATTTTCTCAAAAAATACCATTGTGTGTGTGCTTGTGTGCGTGCATGCGTGAGCGTTGTGTGCGGGATGTTGGCGATGTAGCTCACGCCATGAAATTACGGGTTAGCGGGAACATGTCTGATCTTGTCGGTCCTGTTTTGTCGCCGCCCCGTCTAGACGAAGGCCTCGGGTTTCTCGGTGCCGTTGATTTTGATGTAGATTTTGGCGTTGTCCTGCTTCTCCTGGAGCTCTCTGTAGAGCATCCGCCTGTAGCAGACCAGGTAGAGCGGCAGCAAGAAGCCCAGCATGCTGACGCCCAGGAGGCCCACGTTGACCTGGAGGGAGGTGGTAGAGTTAGACATCTCGAAACTGTACTGCGGGAACCTCGATTGATTGAGGTTTGAGGGACAGTCGGCACGTCGGCCATTTCTGTGGCCCGCAGAATAGAGGACGCCTTCAGTTTCCCAAATGTCTCATCGTATAATGGCAGCAAACAGTGACGCGCATTGGATGTACCGTAGTACCTTATGATGCAGGTTAAATTTGGTCTGTGACCGAGGTGGTAAGTCAAACTGCTCAAAACTAAACAGATTTTTTCAAGAACTACAATAGTTTTTGTCTGTTCCAGACATTTTTTCCAGAATAACCCAATTTAGTCCCAGTTAGCATAAGCGATGGGGTTGCGATCTTAGCCTTCCTCCCAACGCCTACAGCCAAAGGTGTGACGTATCCTTCCGCCGCCTTAACATCAGCACTAGATGGTTCTCCATGCCTCACCACCAAGTGGATGTGGGTTCCCTTCTTAAAGTTTTCAAACCACCCATGACGAGCCTTGAATGATTCTTCCAATTCTTGGATAGTGCTAGCCGTCATAGATAGTATGTACCCATGCTAGCGCCAACTAGCGCTGGTGTCCCCGACCCCGACTCAGAATTCCGTTCCTATCCCCAACAAATATATGGACCCAGAGACGCCTTGTATCTCAAATAACTCGTATGTCCTGTTGCTTGTATGTCAAGGTGCTACTGTATTTCACACATGTCAAAATGGCGACAAAGTGTATTTGTGTGTCCTACCCAGAGCGGGTCTCCCTTCAGGGGTCCCATCATGGCCAGGAAGAGCGGCTGCTGCAGCAGAGCGAACACGGCGCTCACCAAGGACTGCATCCCCGTCAGGCTGCCAAACTGGGAGGACGGATACCTGCAAAGAGACCAACCGGCCAATCAGCACTCGGCGTTTGGCTCTCCAGCCTTCCAGTTAAGTCCTGTACTACGACGAGAGAGAGCGTGTGTGTATCAAAATGGTGTAACCTACACAGCAGCATAAAGGCCTCCGACGGCCGAGTGAATGAATCCTCTCACGATGGTGTGCAAGATGAAGGACAAGATCTGCGGGAGAGATTGCAGGAGAGGAGCTTGAGTGAGGACAAAATTAGCACCAAGGGGACCGACACTAAAGTGTGTGTCTTGTCTTTTGACGTTTGACGCCGCAGTGCGCTGGCTCACCTGCAGGGGGAGGTTGGGCACGAGGCAGGTGACTCCGAACAGCACCAACAGGACGTTTGTGAGGATGAAGGCTCGTAAGGCGTTGGTCACTTTCTGGATCTTTCTGTCTCTGTGCTTCTTTGGTGCCCCACTGTGTGTCGATGAGGAAAGAGGGAAGACCGTGTGATCGTGTGCAGTATGTACTGTGACCACTAGGGGTCACTGCAGTCAAAGGATATGAGGGTACAGGCGCTATTATATGCAGTATCAAGGCTCACCAAGAGGAGTTCCAGATTACTAACAAAGTGTCTCTTAACGGAAAAAGCTACATTGTAGCATCTAACCAGAAGGTTAACGTAGCATTTTCGCCCTTTGCTGCACGTTGGACTGGCCAGACTCACTTGTCGCAAAGTGCTTTGTCCTCCTCTTCATCACACTCCTTCAGCTTCCAGTCCATGATCTGCCCGATGACCGGAGTGGTCATGAGACAGAGCAGCTGCAGCATGCCGAAGATGGACGAGTACAGGCTCACTGGGGAGGGAAGGGAAGGAGGAGGTGGGCGTGAGAGATGGCCACAAAAGAGACGGGTGGACGCACGGGGGACGGGGGACTTGGGATGGTGGTGTGATGAAGATTCATTAGTAGGAGACATGTAATGTATCTGAAGAGCGGTTATGGACGGTCTCTGGGGGAGCTGCTGAGGTCAGACGAGGGGAGGGAGGGATGGAGGTTGACTCATTCAATGCCTGATGTCACATTGAGGACGAAGGACCGAAGACTTCCGGACAGTTTAATGGCAGACGAGGTGGAACAACAACAACTACGGGGAATGGACTAGATTCAGACCATCTGAGGCTGAGAGAATTCTACGCAACCACTGAAGCCTGAGTGGACTGGGCAGTATTATTTAGTTATGCTACTATTTGCTTCTAGTTATGCTACTATTTAGTTATGCTACTATAATTTTGATGGGTGTATCCAAATGAAATTTGCAGCCCATTGTAACACCCAGAATGTCCACTAGGTGGCACTGCAGCACCACGTAAATAAAAACTCCTTTGTCATTGTATTAATACTGTTTTTGGCTCAATAAATCAGAGTTGTACTGCTTAAAATTTTGGAAAGTTTCATCTGTGTTTTTCTGTGCAGGCTTAAGTGGTTGAATTAATCTACCATCAAAAGTCAAGGCCTATCATCTTACCCAGTTCCATCCGCTCCACTGAAAAATTGAACAAGCAAAATCAGACGCTGAGATGAAATATCTCAGAAAAGAACCCCGCCAAAACCTAACCCAGCTTCACAGGCAAAAGGATGCACTACCAGTAGCCACCAGGGGGGGCGCTAACCTGAGTTGAGGTCCCCGCCGCTGAGGGACTCCAAGATGTTGTTCATGGCGCCCATGTAGAAGATGAGACGGAGCTGCGTGATGGACATGGTGACCAGGCTGAGGAGGAAGATGGGGCTGATGATGCTCTTAGCGAAGGACTGAGCTGCGGATGGAAAGAGGAAGAAAGGGAGCTGTCAATCAACTGGGATCAGTTCTCGCCACTGATTAGCTCCTGGGCCTGGCTGCCACGAGTTGGACCAATCAGACGGGAGTCTCTGCCGACTCACTTTCTTCCTGCGGCTTGTGCTGCAGCTCCAGGTCCATGGTGGACAGGCAGAGGTTGTTTCCGTCCTTGGCGGCCGCATCCTGCTGCTTCAGGCTGTTGCCCACGCTCAGGCGCCGGCCAACCGTGGTCACCTGACGGTAGAACTGCTTGCCTGTGATCTTGTGGTCGAACCCGAGCCAGCTGAACTTGATCTTCACCCTGAGAGGAAACACAAAGGTTGCGTGTGAGGATCTGACGAAGCTTGAGGCGCCAAACGAGGAACCGCTGCCGTTAAACTTCACCAGCCGGCCAAGCTTCATTACTCATTAGCGGAGACAATCGGATACTGTCATGTTACGTAATGGACCAAAGTGTGTATCCCATCATACACACGTTGGAATGGACCACAAGTGTGTAACGGAGGGGCGAAGTCCAGGGTGTTACATATTCTTTACAACTGTTTCCACTAACATGTGTTGGACAATCATTGACGATGTAAGGCTGATGTGAGTGTGTGTGTGTGTGTGGGTACTGACGTGTAGTCCATGTCCTCTGGGCCTGGGAACGGTTCCAGCGGCCAGTTGAAGAAGCAGTTGAAGAAGACCAGCCCGGCACAGGTGGCCCACGTGACCAGGATGGTGATGAAGGACACGCCCAGATCGTAAATGACCTGCGAGGAGAGACAAAGCAGGGACGAGCGTGAGACATGCGTTCTTGAGTCCAAAGCGGAGACAACGTGACTGCGAGGGGGAGCAGCGGGACGCTAGTTACCTTCACGCCGGGGAAAGTGACGGCCGAGGAGGCGTAGGAGCCGATCATGAGCGCGATGAAGGTGGAGCGCAGGTTTCCAAACATGTTGGGCAGCTGCCAGGGAGCAAGAAGCATAAATGAATCGATCAGTCATCAATAGGAACGCTGTGCGAAGGATAATTTATCGATAAAGTACAGCCATCAGGGGTTGAGAACACACTGCTGTCGAGGAACAATCTCTCCTGCCAAGAACAATACATCAACCCGTCGAGGTTTAGCAACTGCAGTACGCGCTTTGACCACTAGAGGTCAGTAGAGACCCATCGGAGGGAGACAAAGGCGAAAGCCGGCGGAGTTGTTTTTCTCATAAGACAGCTCCCTCCGCCCAAATATGACAAACTCGGACACAAATTCAAACTTTGGTGGCGGCTTTTTTTTTTTTTTTGTGTCCTCGTGT
>OMPJ01006695.1:1151-21151 GCA_900312935.1 Carapus acus | reverse complement strand
AGTTAAAAGTCACTAATTTGCGCTGGCTATTATGGTGCGTTCAAGTTGTGCTCAGAAGACGGACTTTCTGAGCTCCAAGTTAGACATTTCAAATGGAAGTCTGAGATCCGAGGAGTGACAGCAAGCATAAGTCGTGGCAGTGGCATCTAGTTGTGGCAGCTTGCGGTGGCATGCACAGATGCCACGGCATCTGCCTCAGCATCTGCCTCAGCTCTGTGGCTGCGTCCGGTGGATGCCACGGCATCCACCTCAGTTCTATGGCAGCTTCCGGTGGATGCCGCGGCATCTGCCTCAGCCCTGTGGCAGCTTCCAGTAGCAGCTTCTGCTTGCCGTGGCAGCTGAGGTGCATATGCCGCGGCAACTGAGGCACACACCACGACATCTACCGACTTGCCAATCGGATTGTGGTTTTCGATCAGATGAAGGGGCAATATAACGTGATGCTCGACGCCTTCAGCACACGTCTGACCGTCCTTGATGCCACTTTGGAGGACATCGGCATGTATGCCTGCGAAGCCCTCAAAGTGAATGTAATTCATCTCAGACGAGGAACCGTTCTGGTGTTAGAGGGTATCAGTCGACCTCCCTAGCGGCAACATTTGTGCTGAACAAATGCCTTGGCACCAAGCACAGTCGGATGACGCAGCGAGTGAAATATGTTGGAGATGAGCAGTTTCACCTCTGACTTGTTAAAAATGAGGCCGTTTGCCTTCTTTCCCCAAAAAATGCAGAAGTAGTCAATAAATAAAATGCTTGCTGAATTTTGTCTTCTCCTCTGATGGTTGGTACAGGTCCACTGATGAAAACAGCTACATCCTTCTCACTGATTCCACTGTGTTTGTCAGTCCAGCAAAATCCCGACTGAGAGATTGTTACATGGGCACATCATTTCACCCAGTATGGAGACAATGTTTCCCACAGTTGGTTATTCCGCCAAAATTTTCCGAAATCTCTCCTGCATGTAACAGACCATTTCCTTAGGAAAACAGAGGACTTTGGTGTTTTTTCCACACATCCACTGAACGTCCTTTACAATGGAATCACCTACCATCAGAGTTCCAGAACCAGCCGTGAGCTTCAGCTTTCTCCAGCTTTCTCTTATTTTCTGATAGGTAATCAGTCCTCACCCCGCTGCCTTAAGATGGATGGTCATCACATAGAGATCCTCTTGCAGTGGTGGCCAAGTGGAGGCCAGTCGGTGTCATTACGGATGTTAGCCCATGCTGCACTACGTCCTCCCTTTTCGAGGAGACATGATTTACTTTTTGGCTTGAAACAAGACAGTTATGGGGGAGATTATCACTAAATGATTTCTTGTTACAAAGGCCTCCTCTTTCTTGGTGTTGTTGTTGTCCCTCTTCATCTCCAAGGTATGGGTTACTTGCAAAGTTGTTAAATTTCCACACAGTCCATTTACCTCCACCTTAACTTCAATGCCGCGAACTTTCATCTCCATTGCTGTTTTCTTCTGTAGGAGGTCTTGGTAGTCTACTGTGGAGAGGGAAGGTATGTTGCCGCTATTAGTCTAGCGTTAGCATCGGTAGCACGCTGTTTGGCAACTCTCCAGTTTTGAGTGGGTAAAATTCTACAATTGTCTCTAGTAGTTGGTGCGCACAAAGTGCTGTTGGGGTACAGCGTTAAGTTTTTGCGCTAGCTTTGCTCTTGTACTTTTCAAAGCTCTTTATGACTGCTTTCGTCCAGCTTGAAATAGTTAATGAAGACAAACATGTTGGCGAATGTGGCCGAGAGGTGGAGTTGAGGAAGGCAAAGTCTGGGCTTCCCTTCTGAGACTGTTGCCCCTGCAACCCGGGCCTGGATGCTCAAGCTCACCTCAAGATCAGGCCTACCAGAGGCCTGGGAGTTTGAGGGTTCTGCGCAGGATCTTAGCTGTCCCTAGGACTGCGTTCTTCTGGACTGAGGCATCAGATGTTGTTCCTGGGATCTGCTGGAGCCACTCTCCCAGTTTGGGGATCACTTCTGTGAGTGCTCCTACAACCATGGGTACTATGCTAGTCTTTGCCTTCCACATGCGCTCCAGCTGCTCTTTCAACCCTTAATATTTCTCAACCTTTTCGAGCTCCTTCTTTCTGATGTTGGCATCCGCTGGCATTGCCACAATTTTCACCACCGCTCTCTTGTGCTCTTTGTCCACTACCACAATGTCCGGTTGGTTAGCCAGGACCAGTTTATCAGTCTGGATGCTGAAGTCCAACAGTACTTTGGCCCTGTTGTTCTTGTTGGGAGGTTGATCAAAGAGACGACACACCAGACTGCAGCCTCTGGGAGTTTTATTGACGTCAATACGTTCTTACAGCCGAATCATGGACGCACCCACAATCTCTTGGCTCCGATATCCTTTCTAGTCCCAGTTTTCCAATGTTTGTGTGTGTGCTGTGTCAGTCTGCACGTGCGTGTATGTGTACAGGTAGCAACATCCTTTGCCATGTGCCACTTTTTCCGTTATTTCTAGAAAACCAGGAAGCAAGCACTACTATCTTAGAGACCTCTGCCTCTCCTGTTCCTTTCCAATGTCCCAAGTCAATGAGTCAGGTCAACCTGACCTAATGGACGGGTCAGGGCGATCTGCCCTCCTAAGTGGCCTTAGTGATATTTGTGTCTGTATGAATGCGTGCACATACAGTACAGTATGTGCATGTTGTGTACGTCTTTGTGTGATTACTTTCCACCACATAATCCCCTCTGTCATCCGAAAGCGGGTGACCTTAAGTTCATGTAGCTGCTTTTATGACATCATGTTATTGGGATAAGATGCTAGTGAACAATGAACCCTCTGTTGGAAAAGTTCTATTCTTCATGCATATTATGGAGAGATTTTCCATGACTGTCATATTCTGTGTGAAACCTGATCATTGAAGGACATCCTTTGCTCACACATAGCTTTGTTTAACCATGCAAATCACCAATATACCTAGATAGGGTACCAGACAACTCTGATGAATCCAGACATAGGGTACCGGACAACCCTGATGATTCAAGACATTCTGTCTACATTTCTGTCTACACGATATTCTTGCTCCTCTGAAACATGAGAAAAATGTAACCACAATGATTACAAGTGACAATAAAATGAGGGAGGGAGGATGGAGTACTCAGAGAGCATTGTGAACATGTTTCCCTCTGTGCGTTCTCTCCTTGCAAGTAAAAGGAACACTACCTGTTGTGTCATTCTTTATTGATCGTGGTTTGACCCCGACAAAGCCTTCAAGCCGGATGCCAAGAAACCTGAGGACAGACGAACTGCGAGGCCTGGAACCGGTGAAGACTGTGGCCACGGCAAACGAGAAAAAGAGTTCTCCGTTAAGCAACCTTTCCAGGGCAGGAGTCCAATTTCGCAGCCTGACTCTCCCAGGGTGACGGCATCCAAACTTTGCAGAAGACACAGACGAGGTGAGTGCTGTTTTAATTGTTAAAACAGGGAAATGTCAAAACCCTATCATATCCCACCGTGGGAACCCTAATAGGTAACTTCATATTCCATCGATTCATCCATTTTCTGACGCTTATCCAGGGCCAGGTTGTGGGGGCAGCAGTCTCAGAGGGACACCAGACACCTCCTCCAACTCCTCTGGGAGGACCCCGAGACGTTCCCAGGCCAGCTGGGAGACATAGTCCCTCCAGCTCGTCCTGGGTCTTTCTTGCGGCCTCTTCCCAGTTGGACATGCCCGGAATACCTCCCTAGGAAGGCGTCCAGGAGGCATCCGCTGTAGATGCCCAAACCACCTTAGCTGGCTCCTCTTGATGTGGAGTTGGAGCGGCTCTACTTTGAGCTCCTCCCGGGTGACAGACCTCCTCACCCTATCTCGTAAAGTACGTCCCGCCACCCTACGGAGGAAACTCATTTCGGCCGCTTGTACCCGAGATCTCGTCCTTTGGGTCATGACCCAAAGTTGATGCCCATAGGTGAGGGTAGGAACATAAATCGACCGGTAAATCGAGAGTTTTGCCTTCCGGCTCAGCTCCTTCTTTACCACGACTGAACGGTACATCGACCGCATCACTGTTGCTACAGCACCGATCCGTTGGTCGATCTTGCGTTCTATTCTACCCTTACTCGTGAACAGGACCCCAAGATACTTAAACTCCTCCACTTGAGGCAGGATCTCGTCTCTGATCCAATCCGGAGGGTGCTAACCACCCTTTTCCGGTCAAGAACCATGGCCTCAGATTTGGAGGTGCTGATTTTCACCCTCGCCATCTTGCACTCCACTGCAAACCGCCCCAGCGCATGTTGGAGGTCCTGGTCTGAGGGTGCCAACAGGACAACATCATCATCGGACCCCCTCCGGACCCTGACTGCGCCTAGAGATCCTGTCCATATAAATGATGAACGGGACTGGTGACAAAGGGCAGCCCTGCCGGAGGCCAACATGCACTGGGAATACGTCTGAGTTACTGCCGGCAATGCGGACCAAACTCCTGCTCCGGTCGTATAGAGACCACACAGTCCATAATACAGGACCATGAACTCCATACTCCCGGAGCACTCCCCACAGAGCAGCGTGAGGGACCTGGTCGAATGCCTTCTCCAAGTCCTCAAAACACATGTGAACTGGTCAGGCAAACTCCCATGATCCCTCCTGTATTCTGCGGAGAGTATAGAGTTGGTCCAGTGTTCCACGGCCAGGACGGAACCTGCACTGTTCCTCCTGGATCTGAGGTTCCACTATCGGCCGGATTCTCCTCTCCAGCACCCTGGCATAGACTTTCTCGGGGAGGCTGAGGAGTGTGATCCCTCTGTAATTGGAACACACCCTCCGGTCCCTCTTCTTAAACAGAGGTCTGCCAGTCCAAGGGCACTGTACCTGACTGCCATGCAATGTTGCAGAGGCGTGTCTGCCATGACAGCCCTGCAAAATTGAGGGACTTGAGATACTCTGGGCATATCTCGTCCACCTCCTGTGCCTTGCCACAGTGGAGCTTCTTAACTACCGCAGTGACTTCAGCTTGGGTGATGAATGTGTCCACTTCCGGGTCCTCCGCCTCTACCTCCTCTGTGGAAGACATGTCATTGGGGTTGAGGAGGTCCTCGAAGTATTCCTGCCACCGCCTGACCACATCCTCAGTTTAGGTGAGCAGCCCGCCGCCTCCACTGTGAACAGTGTTGGTCGAGCACTGCTTTCCCTTCCTGAGGCGCCGGACGGTTTGCCAGAACTTTCTCGAGGCTGACCGATAGTCCCTCTCCACGGCCTCTAAAAGAATATCAAAATTAATTATAACTATTGATAAACAATTGTTAAAAAAACAAAACAATGAAGAAAAATGATGAAATGGGAGCTACAAATGGTGAATAAGTGCAGCATAGAGGCAGAATAAAGGAAAGAGGGAACTGACAAAGCCAAAGCAGAAGTTTGTTTTAATTGGAAAAAGAAAATGAGACGCCTCCAATTGCTCCACAGCCACCACCACTAGTGGCTCCTCCAGTTCCGGAACCACCTGCGCATGCGTACCTCATGCTATCAAAAAAAGCAATTAAAGAATACAATTCACGCAAGAAGTCTACCACCAATTCACGTAGGGATAACTAAATATCTTATTCACCTCCCCACAAGCTCATTGGCTGATTACACGCTGCATGCCACACAAGCGGTATTGTTTGCTGATAATGTGTGTGAAGATATGTACTCTGTGGGCGATGACAGATGTCAACAAAAGAAGAAAAAGAAAAAGAATAAGGGGAAAAAATGGATATGATAGCTCTTCTTGTTGTAATGTCGGGAATCTAAACTGTGTTGCACTTTTTTTTTAATTCTGGAGTCGAAACAATATGAAAAGTGGATGTGACCCTAGGAGAAAGCAGCCCAAAATACTGTTTTGTGTGATTGTTGCTGCAAATAGGAATGACTGCCATATAAACCTATTTGTTTTCTTCATTTTATCCTGTTAGAAAAAAGGTGTCCTTTTGTTGTCTTGTTGTTGTTGTCCATATATGATGATCCAGTTTTCCTAATTCAAATAGACAAGTGAGACTGATTTTCTTGGTGTGGCTGGCGCATTGGCCAAAACCTGATCTTTTACACGATGATGCTTTTAAGTTTTAGTTTATATGATAATCGTAGAGGTCCAGTCTCACAGTGTCAGTTCTCTAAGGGCACAGAGCTCATTGTCAGGTGTGTGCATCATTGAAGCACTTTGTTTTCTTTGATTTTCTGACCGTACTTTTCTCTGCCAGTCAGCTGATTCAAATTTGAATATCTTTTTTGTTACCTGCAATGGTGTTCCACTGAGAAGCACCTGCCCCCCGCATTCTCAAAGTTAAACTCTCCACACAATTGTGAGACACTGGTTCGACCTGATTGCGTTTGCAATGCCAACATGTTACAGTTATCTGTGAATTGTCTTTATTTTGACCCTGTTGCAGTTCTCTAAGTGACTGAACAGCCTTCAATTTTTTGCACTTTAAATGCATGAACATGAACCACTTTGTGCCAGTCAGCTGTGCCAGCCAACCTCTGTCCTCCTTTCTTTTCAAATGTTACAGCAGCAGTGTTATGTATGCCTAAGTTACATGTCCCATACTGTGACATCATTTCATTTATTTGATATGGTATCTGATGTATATGTTTTGCCTGTTATTGTGTAGTGCAGTGTTTTTTGCAAAGTCAGTATGTTGGCTTTTCTTTTTTTTAGTGACCCTTATTAAGCCTGAGGAAAATGTCGTTTCTAAATGTCCACAAATATTTAATCCTCTCATTGAATTCTAAAATGGGCCACCCACTTGTGTTTTGAAAAGGAATGTTTATCCTCACTGTGATGTCTTTTGTTTCTGTACTTTGTTGCCAACAATCTCTACGTTTTTGATCAACATGCAATTTCCCGGTTTAAAGTGTCGACTTTGAACTGAGCCACGTTCTGGTATGCGTAAGTGAGGAGTTTCCCTCCTGAGAATCCAGGGACATAAAACTGAAGCACTGATAGATACAGGGGCAGATAAAACGGTATATAAAGAAAACAATTTGGAAACTTACACGGTCAACAGGTCACATAAGCCCTACACGTGTCCCTTGTACATAGATGATCCAGAGGGCATAAGACTGAGGCAGAAGCTGTGTTTTGCTCAAGCTGCCCAGTAAGTCTGCTAATGTCATGGTGTTGTTGGGATTGTCTATTGTGACTATTCGTGGGGGAGAGCTGAAGGTCAAAAGGCTGGGAGAGTTGAGAAGAGGAGACTTCTGTGTTGTACAAGCTAGTGAATCTCCATTCTATTATCAAAGTCTAGATGTTGTGGCTGTAACCCCAGCACAACCCCATACAATATGCTCTGTTAGATAATGCAAGACGACTAGCCAAACGTTGGAAAGACTAAATGAAGCCCGATAACTTAAATGTGACCATGAGCAAGACCTATAAGCTGACAATCAATCTGTTGTACGGAGAGCACCGAATGTTCCAGATCCACACACTCTTCTAAATACCATGTGACCAGAAGCAAAGTGGTTCTCTGTAAGAGATATTAGCAATGCATTTGTTTCCATTTCAATAGCAGAAGAAAGTCAATTTTGGTTTGCATTTACATTTGAGAGAGAAAGGTACACATATACAAGATTGCCACAGGGATATTGTGAAAGTCCTGCGATTTTCCTCCAAGCCATGTCCTGTAATGTTGCAAAATTCACACCATCAAGGGGAAGTCAGATATTGCTGGCCACAAGGCAAGCAAAAATAAGATTCAGTTTTGTATAGAATAAGTTAGACATTTAGGACATGATCGGAGTGCTGGAGGAAGAATGATAACAGAAAATAGAAAAACAGCACTGTTTCAGGCCCCAAGGCCATCAAAAAGAAAGGAAACAAAAGAAAAGAAATGCCATACTACGTACAGGCAGTTATTGCCACATCATTAGACACTGCACATATTGTTTTATATCACCCGCTAGTGGTTAAAGTTCCACTTGCCGTATACGTGTTGTTGTTGCAATCTAACATGCAATTTCTCTCTCCAGCAAGGTA
The DNA here is from genome assembly GCA_900312935.1 of Carapus acus. Taxonomy (NCBI): domain Eukaryota; kingdom Metazoa; phylum Chordata; class Actinopteri; order Ophidiiformes; family Carapidae; genus Carapus; species Carapus acus. The sequence continues at coordinate 13,183 of OMPJ01006695.1, read as the reverse complement.
ACTATCCTGTGACATTGTTATCACAACCACACCACATAGAAAGGTGCTCAAAACTAAATCCTGCAAATGCACCACTATCACATTACTCGGCACAAGCAGCAGAGTTGATCGCATTAAACAGAAGCGTGTAAATATACCAAAGATCAAGGAAGAGAGGAGAGGAAAGTTTGGTGCGTCATCTAATTCTAGACACAGAGATTTGTCTTTTGAAGTTAATCTTACCAAAATTCTTACTTAAATGAACTGCTATTTTGAGCCCTGGGCCAAGCCATGTCTGAACAGGAGGGATGGTAGGGCAGGTAGACCAATATCATACCACTTTTGGATTCACACTTTACTCAAAGAATGTCCGATATGTGCAAAAAAATAATCCACATGGTAATGTGAGGGATCATACCGGAAGCTAAATATTAATTCCAAAGAATACATATGGATTTTATAGAATTTAACAAATTTGAAAATAAAAATGTGAAAATAAACAATTCTGTTTTTTCATACAAGATGCATTTACAAAATGGGTTGAACAGGTGAAGAACTGGGATTCAATTTAAAAACACACTGTGCATACAGTCCTAAGAGTGCATGGCTAATCAAACAAATTTATGGCACTATAAAAAATAGATTAAGAAAAACTATGCAAGAAATGAGTAGAAACTGCGTTCAATATGTAGAATTTGCACATATGTATATCAATATCACAAAAAAGAGAAAACAGATTATCTGCATACGAGATACTATTGGGTCGACTGTATTGTCCAACATAATCCCCTACAGGGAACGCTCTTAAGGATGGAGACCTTAGTTTGGCTAGCCACATGAGAAGACTTCTGGAGCAAAGAGAAGTGAAACAAATTAACCAAATGCCGAGTAAATTCTCCCTACAGGGGACATCTGAACTGAAGTCCACGGTCGGAGGGGCCGTTCCAAGTACTGTTGACAATACCCACAGCTGTAAAGATTGCTGAATGAACGACGGATACACCAAAGCCATTGCAAAAAAACAACAGAACTTAAGTGACATCAATGGGTAAAAGTGAATATACTCCAGAAGCCTGTACAGGCTCGGTACAGTCATATTCCCTCTTACACTTCCAAAATTATGACAACACTGCTCCTGATCAGCCTATTAGGCTGCGCCATCATCACGACTGTGCCTGCGGCTGTTCCAACAGGCTCATCAGGGAGAACGACAGATCAAGGCTACTGTGTGGCCTACTTCACGGAGTTGTCATGGGCTGCAATCGCAGACCACACAGGAACTGACTGGCAGGCCAGATACGAGACACCGCAGGCAAAACAAATAAAGAGTTAAGTATCGCTCGCACACGTGTATAACAAAGGACATGATTATATTTCTTTCAATGTGAATTCAAGTAAGGGAAATTTGTGTGCACACAAGAAACATGGATGTATGTTTTTGTGGTTGTGGATGTATGATGTAACAACTTTTGACCCCTCGACCAGCATAGTCACCTGTTCAAACCCTCCTATGCAGTCAACGATCACATCACTTCCCAGAGCATCAGTGGGATCAGCATCTCCAAATGTGAAGCATAAAATCTTTGATCTATTGTCATTTTGTTTGTGTCCAGAACAAAGAATAAAGTTAGAAACAGGAATGGGGGAAGTGATAACAAATGGTTGCTATTGGCAGAAAGTGCAACTTATACACAACAGAGAGATTGCATAGTCTATATGAGCGCTAGACCACCCTTCAGACTCTCTCCTGCATTCCAAGCAAACTATACCTGCATAACAAAATTAATGGGGAAAAATGCTCATATGACTGAAGAATGTAAAACAATATCTACTCCCACATCCCGAGAGAGGTGCGACCTAGAAAATCACAGATGTAGGGAAGGTGAGTACCGATTTGTGTTTTATGATAATAATAGAGAGTTGATTATCTAAGTGCAGTACGTGCTGATGTATATTGATGGTGTGGAGAACGACAACTGTTCATTTTCTTTCCATATACATGGAGTGCACAATGCACACTTGATTTTATCCAGCATGCATATCTGAAATAGATGCCAATAATGGTTTTGAATCATCAATGTTACCTAATTCTTTAAGGAAAAAGAGATCGGCTTCCCCATCCTCTTCCTTGCTGACTGATGGCTCACCGATATGAACTGATTCTATAGGAATTCCAAGAGGGGTCACAGATGAGTACAAACTGGTGGATCAGGTAAAAACAGGATTTGAAGCTTTCCCTATATTTCACTCACTATTTCCAGTTACAATGAATAAGAACATTGATAGAATGAATTATCTGCATTAATATATATACAGTTTTTGGCTAATTGAACTGATGATGGTTTTCAAGCTGTGCACTAACAGTGGGTCACAACCTCTCTGATGGCGTGGCAGACACGGATGGCAGTGGATATGCTCCTGGCAAAAAGGGGAGGGACATGCTCTATGTCTGGTACAGAGTGCTGTACTATGATTCCCAACAGTACTGCCCCAGACAGTTCCCTTGCCTGGACGCTGAAACAACGGAGTACCTTCGCCAGACAGATCACTCTGGGGTGGAGACCGCAGTATGGATCCTTTGACAAGCATGTTTGGTAAATACGAGCGGCTGTAAATCACGTCGGGGCTGACCGCAATTGCCGTCTTTGTAGCCAGGAGGCAAATGTTTGAAAAGTTCTCTTCTGTATGCATATTATCAAGAGATTTTCCATGACTGACATATTTTGTGTGAAACCTAATCAATGAAGGACATCCTTTGCTCACACATAGCTTTGTTTAACCATGCAAATCACCAGTACACCTTGATAGGGTAACAGACAACCCTGATGAATCCAGACATAGGGTTATGGACAACCCTGATGATTCCAGACATTCTGTCTACATTTCTGACTACACGATATTCTTGTTGGTCTGAAACATGAGAAAAATGTAACCACAATGATTATAACTGACAATAAAATGAGGGAGGGCGTACGGAGCACTCAGAGAGCGTTGTGAACGGACTATAACTGAGCGTTTCCCTCCGTGCGTTCTCTCCTTGCGAGTAATAGGAACACTACCTGTTGTGTAATTCTTTATCGATTGGGGTTTGGTCTTGACACCCTTCTACCCACCACTTGGTTACAAGTGGATACTGGAAATTAGTTACCTAAATGCAAACATTGGTTGTGGAAACAGTGAGTATATCTGATATACAGTTCACCATATGTGAAAGCAAAAAACCTGTTCTGCTGTTTTTACATTTTGACCGGAAAACTCTCTCATATGCCCCACTCGTAGCAGACGTCCTCCTTAAATGAACTGATGAACTGACTAAAAACGGAAAACCAAAAACACAAACAGTTATCAGTGTTGATACGTAATGCTACTGATATGGTGTGATAATGATGGTGTACTATGTATTGCTGAGTGACGTGTACGATCTGCACACTACTTCAGTCTGTGATATTAAGTCTCACACACAAACTGGCTGAACTAGGACTACATCCCACCCTCTGCGACTGGCTCCAGGACTTCCAATCGGGCATGCCCCAGTCTGTCAGAATTGGGAACAGGACCTCGACCAGCATAAATATGAACATAGGGACCTCACAGGGCTGTGTCCTCAGCCCCATCCTCTACACTCTGTTCACTCATGACTGTGTCGTCTTCCACCACGACAACACCATCCTGAAGTTCGCAGACAACATCACAGTGATAGGATGCATTACTGGCGGAGACAAGACGCCCTACAGGAGGGAGGTGGACAGTCTGGTGACATGGTGTGGGGACAACAACCTCATCCTCAACACTGACAAGGCAAAAGAGATGATAGTGGACATGAGGAAGAAAAGGGGACCTTGTGGGCCACTGATTATCCGAGAACTTGAAGTGGAGAGGGTGAGCAGCTTCAAATACCTGGGGTCCACGTCAGTGATGACCTCACCTGGACACTTAACACCACACAAGTAGTGAAGAAGGCTCAACAGCAGCTCTACTTTCTGAGGAGGCTGAGGAAATTCGGAATGTCACTTAATCTCTCAAGACCGGATAAGATGACAGGTGAAGGTGGCGGAAAAAAGGAAATAGGAGAAAAAAAAGACAGTGATAAGATAAAGATAATGATTAAAAAAATGTGGCGTCGCGGTGCGGAGTGAGCAAACATGTCCGCCTCGAGCGGCACCATGCTTCACTTTCCAACACATGATGTGAGAGCACAGTGATGGCTGGGCGATTGTAGTGTCTATCTGCTTGTCTAATCTAGTTATATTTGGCACTGGTGGGAGTATTACCTCCTCACCTACCATTTTCAAGACAGTTTTAAACATGCTTGGTGTAACAAAGGTTGCTTGCGTTGCAGTAGCATCCACATGGTACTCTGGTCCGAGATTTTGACCCTTGCATCTGTATTATTCTAACACCGCGTTTGACCATAGTTTCCGTCACTTGTGGTGGAGGAATCTATACTCTAATGACATTGCCCACTACTTCGCACTTCAATTCAATTACCGACTCTCCCTCCTCACGATCTAAATTATCAACTCGCTCAAGATCACCAACAACCTCACTCTCACACTGTGGTTCAGGATCCTTCATATTTACGGTTATTTTGTAAGTATAATTTGCTGCTGCTGACAGCTGGCCTCAAGCACACTTCCAAATGATCACCAGTCATGGTGGAACGGTACTTGAACTTGATGATCTTCATGTGAGAAAAGGCTGACTCACATAGATAAGTTGAGCCGAATAATGCAGTCAAACAGGTTGCACATTTCCTCATGTTGGAGTACTCTGTGAGTAAGCACCAGAACTGTCCATGAACTTTAGACTTCAATATCAGCTTGTTATGTCAAAATCTCCTCCTCTATTACAGTAGAGTTCAGGTCAAAGACAGTTGCCATTTTTGATGCAAGTGAAACATCCTCAGCATTTTCCTGAAAGGGGCACAGGAACGTAGCGATTGGCTCGAGTAAAGCAAAGTCTTGAAATCATTTGTCAAAATCTGACAGACAATTATCAATCTGTTCTGTGCAGCGTACACGGTCAAGCTGCACACATGACTTCCCTTGTGTCTCCAACTCCGACACAAGGTTTTTTGAAGTTTGCCAAATCATGACGCTGGAGCTTGGAGGAGAAATGTCACATTTTTCATTTGAGAGCATTAATTGAGCTTATAATGTTGATCATAGTTTTGTCTTTTCCTTGCAGCTCTAGATTCAGTTCATTCAGCATGTTGGTCAGATCAGGTAGAATGCAAAGTCCAACAGCCACTGGTCATCACTCAGTTGGCTACATTCTGCATGTTTATCTTCACTGAGAAAAACCTTTATCTCCGGACAGAGGTCTCAAAATCTTTGCAGGAATTTCCCTCGCCCGTGCGCACCAATTAGTAAACCGTGCACACGGATTGCAAAAGCCGTGCGCACGGTTTTCCCGCAGCCTTCATCTTTTTTTTTTTTTTTCTTTTTTTATTACCCTGTGATACTTGCCGGGCTCCGTGCATCTGACATCAGCGTGTAACAATAACTCAGAGAGCAGTCATAGTCTGCGTTATCCAGATGTGCACGAAAAAGCCATCTTTGAAGAGATCCGGCACGAATAGAACAGGCGATCTTCGTTGCGAAATCCATTATATACTTTATGTTGAGCATTTTCGCGCATAGTGCTTGTTGGTGTATTATGCGGTGGTAATTAAGGGAGTCTGGAAAAGCGTCATCCTCCCTGCACCAAATCCATTCAAGCGGCCAACCATCGCGGGTGCTTCATCCGTGGTGATTTGAAGCTGAGTTTCCGTTTTTAAAAAAACTCAGCTTCCTTTTGAGAGCTGAGTGTCAATTTAGAATCTGAATTAAACGAAAACTCACTGGCAAGTGAGGAAGGCGCCGTTGTGTGCCCACATTACCACTGCTGTCTAATGGTAGATCGCGGTCGACGTGTTGGGCACCCCGACCGAGATTAAACGATAACTCACTGGCAAGCGTGGAAGGCACCGTTGTGTGCGCCTGCACATACCTGTCGTTGTGCGCGCATGCGCATGCACTGTGTACATCTGCATGACGCAATCTACCCACACTACCTCTGTGGTCAACTGGTAGATCGCGGTCGACGTGTTGGGCACTCCTGTTTCTAATGTATGGCATCTTATATTGGTTGAACTTAGCATGGCTCTCGGCTCGCTGCACTGATGTGGGTTCTGATCTTTCATTGAATAAACTTTGCATTGCTGATGACGTAGTCGTATCATACTCATCTAATTCACTCGCTTGCGTCCTTTGCCATGGCGTCATTTGTGTCTGGGCTCTCTGGAGTCGAGGCGTCCTTTGTGTCACCTCCATCCTCAGTGTCTCCAGCCTTCAGGTGTCTGGCAATGTCCATACTAGAATTCCCATTAGTATCAACACATTCCACAGAACCATTTTGCTTACCACGATTATTGTTCTTGCTCTGCACTTAAGTGCAATGGCTCAAGTGATACCAAGTTGTGTTCCCTTCAACCTGAACTGCCGTGGGGGTAGCTCTCACAACAATGCATGGTCTCTCTCGCCTTAGCTCCCCCGGAAGATCTTGATGTACACCTCGTCACCTGGCACCACCAGTCTTACCTCGTTGGCCGCACTCGGCTCCCTGCTTTTTACCTGTAAATAGATGGATCTATGGATAGCAGTTAGTTGCTTCAAACAATCTTTCAGCTCGCCCTGCAATTCCTCAAGCTGTAGCCCTTTATAGGGTCCTCTCAATTGTGATGCAGGCATGGGTCGACCTGTTAGCATCTCATGGTGAGTTAGATGTGTGCTTCTGTGAGTCTGCGTGCGATAACTCATTGGTGCAAGCGGCAAAGCATCCACCCAGTTAAGCTTAGTACTGGCACATATTTTGCTCAATTTTCAGAATTCCATTTATTCGTTCAACCATTCCTTGACTCGGGGGATGATAAACAGCTCCAAGACGTTACTCAATTCTCAACTGTTGCATAATGCCCTTATTCACTTTCTATACAAAAGCTGAACCATTATCCGAACTTATTTTTGATGGTATGCCAAACCTTGGAATCACTTCTTTGACTAAGAATTTAACAACTGTTCCAGCCTCCAGATTTTTTGAAGGTGTTGCCTCAACCAACCTACTGAATCGGTCAATCACTTCAAGCATGTATCTTTTACCTTATACGAGTGTTATCTTATTGACATCGTCTATGACCAAATGTTTGAATGGTCCCTCTGGAACTGAAATATGTCCCACTGCTGTCTTTATACATTTCCTCATATTATTTTGAGCACAGGTCTTACACTGGTTTAACACTTCATCAACCATATCTTGGAGGTAGGGTGACCAATATCCTTGTTCTCTCAATTTCTTTATCACTTTTCTTTATCTATTTATCATTAATGATATACACTGTGTAAGTCTGAGATTAAAATGGTTAACAGTGCTTCTAGTGCTACTATCAAACCGTCATGACACCTCCACAACCCTTTGCCATCCATTGTGGCACGTCTTTTTTCCCCAGACTTGATACTCACTTTTGCCAGCTTCCTGTTGCATTAAAACAATGTTGTCTGGCGTAACTACAGGTTCCAGTGATATTGCTGGTGCCAAAGTAGCTATTCCTGACCTCGAAGCTATCTTTGCAGCTTCATCTGCGGCATTGTTGCCTTTGATGGCATTGTCATTTCCCTTCCGATGTGCTTGACATTTGATCACCGCGAGTTTGCTGCAATTAGTTCTCCTATTGCATCACCATGTTGTATTGGACTTCCATTCGTTCTTTTAAATCCTCTCTACTTTTACAATGCTCCAAACAAATGACAAACACCATGCGCATATGCTGAATCAGTGTATATGTTGGCAGATTTACCTTTTGCTGAGTTGCATGCTTCTATGAGAGCCTTCAACTCCGCAAGCTGATCTGAATATGGCTGTGCACATCCTCTTGCCTTAAATGTGACAAAGACATTTTCATTCTGTTGCATGGCCACGTACCCTGCATGATTGCCTACATGGTCCCTGAAGCATGAGCCATCTACAAAGTATGTTACATCAGCATGTAGTAACGGAGAGGATTCCAAATCCAGTCGCAATCTGGTGTACCTCATGGTCTCTGCTATGCACTCATGCGGTTCTCCTTCAAATTCAAGTGGTACTACACTTGCACGATTTTCTTTATTGTTATATCTGGATATGTCAGCAATGGCATGTATTGCAAACACCTTGCTTGAGTCACAACAAATTTCCCTCGATCTATTAGCTCCGCGATTATATGATTTGTCAAAATGGTGACCGGGTAACCCATTGTCACAACGGATGCTTTCTCATAGGCGTAGTATACTGCAGCTAGCCCTTGGTAACACAGTGGCCATCCTTGCACCACATTATCCAGCTTTGTGCTGTAGTATGCAATTCCCTGCTTCTTGCACCCACTGCATGTCTCCTGCATCAACACTGCAGAAACATACATGTCATGTCTGTTTGCCACATACAAGAAATGGTTTGTCATAGTCTGGTGTTGCCAGTGCCGGTGCTCTCTGCATGTCCTGTTTTATTGTTTCAAATGCTATGTTAGCTTTGTTTTTTCACTGCAATGGCAAGTTCAATAGTTGGTGTTCTGCCTTTTTTTAATGAGTTCTCTTAACAGGTTTGTCTTTTCTGCATAATCTTCAATCCAATTAGAGCTAAATCCTGTCATTCCAAGAAATGTCATCATTTGACCAATTGAACGTGGACGCGGAGCTTTGCTCACTCCTTCTAGTTGGAAGGGAGAAATAGCTATTGCTCCATGGGATATTGTTCTTCCTAAGTACTCTACCTGTGGTAGACAATATTAAAGTTTTCGTTTTGAAACTCCATGTCCTCCTTCTGACAATGTTTGGAGAGCTTTGATGGATTCTCGATGGCAATGGTCTCGTGTGGATGCATAAATCAACAGGTCGTCTACGTACTGCAGCAGAGCACTGTTGAGGTCCAGATTCTCTAAATCTCTCCTAAGCACTTAACTGAATATGTGTAGACTGTGCTTGAACCCCTGAGGAAGCCTTGTGTAGGTGAATCGTTTACCTCCATATCTGAAAGCGAAAAGGTATCTCGATTCCTCAGCCAGCGGAATGCTGAAAAATGCAGAACACAGGTTAATCACTGTGAAAATTTTGCTTCTGGTGGCACATTGGTGAGAAGTGTGTTAGGGTTTGAAACCTCTACAGGCCAGTCTTGAACCATCTCATTTATTGCTCACAAATCATGAACCAATCTATATTTTGACTTGTCTGCTTTTAACACTGGAAAATTGGAATATTGCAGTAACTGTTGGTCTCAATTAAGACTCCTGCTTTGATCAACCCCTCTATTGCTTTACTCACCCCTGTTTCAGCTTCTGGTTTCAACGGATATTGTATGCGGTTTGGTAAAACAACATTAGGTTTAAGTTCTATTCTCACCGTATTAGCAAATTTTGCCCTGCCAACATCTGTGCTGCTTTTGGACCATAGATGGTCATCAACATGCCTGAACATGTCTGTCAGAAGTGCATTTTCACTTTCATCTTTATTTGCTGTTGTTTGCGCTGACTGTTTTGCAAGAATGGTCACTACCTGTGGTTGTGATATCATGGATGTGCCACAAAGAATTTTTATCATCTCTTCATCTTGTGATAGGAATATCAATGGGTTATCAGTCTCTTTCCACTTAACCTTTGTTGCAGCTTTCATCATTGGCGAAAGATTTTTTGAATGAAAACCTTTATTTACCAGCAGAGTGATGTGAGGCAAAGATTCAGGCACACTGTACCATTCTAGAGTAAATGGGTTTGGTTTAACATTGCAAGCTGCACCCTGTTTCCCAATCACAATGTACTGCGTTTCAATCTCACTACTTCTGCCTTTTGTTGCTTGTTCCCACTTCTCTTCAAACACCGTGCTGCCTGAGATGTCATAGAACATTGTACGGTGATAATCGGACATGGGTTTTAGTGCTTTTGGGATCTAAACATGGATGTATTGTTCCCACTTCTTAAATGAGGTTCTTACTGGCTCTTCAATGTTTCCTAGCCAATAAACGTTTGTGTGCTCTGTCTGCAGAATCATCTCAAAATCTACACCTGCTTGATCCAAATATACTCCTTCTGGTGAACACCAAATTTTCATTTTCAGTTTGCATAGTGCATCTCCTCCTAACAGATTAAGTGGAGTTTGGTCAGACATCAAGATTGGTATTTCAATCTCATTTCGGTCTGCACTTAGTCTCACTGGAGCTGTTACTAGAATCAGATGCTTTATCCCCGAGAACACTATTAGCCTTCATAAATTTTAATAAAAGGCATACTTTCAACTCACACAAGTGTGAGTTGCTCCGGTATCGACCAGCATTGTAGTTTTCCTGCCTTCAGTCTGAACCTGGAGCATAGGTTCTTTATCAGCTCCTATGGTTAACATTGGAAACTGACCCTCTCCTGTAGGATTCTCTGGACACCCGTAGTAACCTAGGTTTGGTCCTGCGTATGGGTGTACCAGCCCCCCCCCCTCTACGTTGCGAGGGTCGACCCCCACGACCGCATAACATCCCACTGTTGCCGTGGTGCCCTGGGCATCTGTCCACAAAGTGGCCTTGCTCTCCACATCCCCAGCAGCACAGGTTTTCTCACTGACCTCCCCATTGAGGCCTTGCCAGATACTGTCGTCCCGGACCACATCGTGATGAACAGTATTTGGTGTCTGCGAGTAAACATTAACGACTAGCGGCTGCTGCGCTGTCACTGCAGGTTGTTGAATTGGTGGCTGTTGTTGCACTGCAGTGTGAGTTTGATGTGTAGTGTCATCATTGCCCACCACTCTAGACCAGAAGTGGAAGAGCTTCAAGGATGGCATTTCTGAACAGAGTCTTTAAAACTGGGCTATTTTCAATCTCCTCCTCTGTCTCTTGCTTCCACCTCTTCATTTGGTTCGTAATGTAGGTGGTTGGGTTATAAGTTCCTGCCAGGGGCTCGCCCTTTAGCAGTTTTGAGTCCATTTTCGTCAGGTATTCTGCTCTGAGTGCTCCCCACAGCTTGGCTCGAAAAGCGTTGTATGTATGCGCAGTATGTTCTCCATGGTTGATGCCCCAAAGCATTGCACCCACACAGCCTTGATGTAAGTAAGTAAGTAATTTTTATTTATATAGCACCTTTCACAAGCCGGGGCACAAAGCGCTTTACAATCAGAAAACAGAGGTTCAGAGTTACAGGATGTCCCACTGTGCCAACAGTTTACCCACAGCTTCTTCTTCAAATGCCTTTGTCCATTTGTTGGCCCCTTCGTGAATGTCTGGCAGTTTTGTTCTTTTTTTTTTTTGTTCTTTTGTTCTTCAATTTCAATTAGAGACTGAAGGACCAAGAAGGCACACCCTTTTTGATCAAATTCATGGTGAAAGAATTTTCTGGAGCTCTGAACTATAACACACGTACAGACAACAGAGCATTCACGCATGTGTTCGTTTACACACAAATGGCTACATACACCAACACTCTCTCAGTCTGACACAACTTTACGCATTCAGCGCTCTCATTCTCTCACTCTCATACGCTCACTCTCACACAATACCCACATAATATCCACTCTCTCACTTTCTCATCAAGTCGTCGGTTATTTAAGTCAATTAGTAATGTCAGTTGTCATGGTTCAACACTCACACAGTATTGATTTTGAACAAATTAAATTTTGTACTTTAACTTAAAAAATTATATATATATACAGTATATAAATACTGTATATACTCACATACATACAGTATATGTACACAGTATATATATGAATGTATACATACATATACATATACATATACACACAAACACACACACACACACACACACATATATATACAGGTATATATATATATATATATGGATATACTGTATATGTATGTGTGTGTGTGTGTGTGTGTGTGATCCGCTCATTTATTTCATTTAGGGTCATCTCTCTGTAGGCAAATAATGACTGAGAAAGACTGAGACCATCGATTGTAATGAAGTTAGCCCTCACCCCTCGACCATCTGCCGACTCAAGTGAGGACTAGGTGGGTTGAGAAAATGAACAAATAAATGAATCTGAATA
>OMPJ01006672.1:1034-12859 GCA_900312935.1 Carapus acus | reverse complement strand
GGGGTTCCATTCATGCTGCAGAGCTTCTCTCTCTGAGTTCGAGGGGCGGCAGCACATCTGCCTTTGACCGTCGCTCAAGGGCGCCTGAAATGGAACCAGCAAGCAGCGCCTCGTCTGCATTTCTGAGGTTACGGAAACGTGAGTCTGCAGTGCAGTTCTAACTCTGCGAAAACAACAACAACAACAACAACAAATGCGGGATGCAGGATCAGCAGGAGGAGTCCAGGTGAGCCGCCGTGACGGGCGATCGCAGAACCTCGGTCGGAGCCTTTTCACGGCGGCGCACAGCTGAGCTGGGCCAGCAGGGGCTGACTCATCTGCAGCAGGTTCCACCCGCTGGAGCTGTTTACCAGGCAGGTACACGGAACACGGGAAAGGTCACGGCGCCGTCTGACAGATCTGCCATCACCATGGCGCTGCTGCATTTAGACCCGCCAATTGTCTGAATCTGAGACGGCGGCACAGTTGTGTGTGATGTGTGTGAGTGTGTGTGTGTGTGTGTACGTGTACTGCTGTATGACGGCCATTTAACTGTACCTTAAATCCAGCAGCACAGAAACAGAACAGTCTTCACGTGTGTGAGAGTGTGTGAGCGTGTTGCATCTTTTTAGAGGGGAAGCGTGTCCCAAGTGACACGACTCTCGAAAACATGACCATAAATGACGTCGCCCACATGCGGGGTCATCGGGGTCGAATCGACTCGAAGAGGAAGGCGAAGGTGTCGCGTCTCACCGTCCTCGCCGCTCGGCGCCAGCGAAAACGCCGGAGAGGCGTCGCATCTGCTGCTTTGAAATGGAACCCTGACGCGATGCCTTTCGCCTTCGTCGCTGCGGTCGTCAGCCCCGATGAAGGTCTGCCGCCGCGTGGAGCAGCAGAGGGGGAGCGGGCGCGTCTGCTCGGGTCAGCCCCGGCCGCCATTAGCATTTTATCATAATTACAGCCCAACCTCGGACCGACGCCTCCGTTTAATTTCACCTTCAGGCTGCCGGCAGATAATGGCCGTTTAAATGTAAATGACTGCAAATTAAGCCCGTTTTTAGTCAACGGGAGTGCCGCTGTTTGACTAAATACGCAAATCAGGGCGAGAGAGACGAGATATTGTCCAGCGACCACACCTCACCCGCAAGGAGAAAAGAAAACAAAAACCGGAAATGGAAATAATATATTGGTTTATGGGGATGTAAAATGAAGGACCGTCGGCTCCCGAGCCAGCTGGGGAACAAATGGCGAGGAAGTGAGGGAATGTAGCTTAGCCACGTAGCGCAACCTGCTTACTTGACAAGTGTGTCTAGGCAGGCGGAATAACAGAAGAGGAGGTGAGCGCAGTGTTGGCAGAGCCTTTTCAAAATCCCCCACGGCCTAAATCATCCTCTTGGATTTGCAGAAAAACGTCTCGCAAGAGTCGCACGCAGCAATTTGAATACTGCAGGAGTGGTAATTAGAGAAAAGACGCCTTTAATTTCCCGCTGCCAAGTATGAAGAGGAGCTCCTGACTGTGCTGTGACCTTGGAGAGGCGACTTAGGCGTGTTTATCACCCCCACTGTGAATCAGTCTGGGCGAAACAATCTGGTAATTAACGGAAATCAGACAAAGAGGAGGCGAGCGGCTGCTGGGGCCAGATTGTTGTGGGGAATCTTGAGGCATATTTGGCGGGAAGCTGAAAACACTGGCCAGTGGGTGTGGCCGGTCTCAATGAGGCCGGGCGGAGGAGCGAGGAGGAGGTGGACGAGAATTCATTTTGGGCGTGACAGAGCGGCGGCCACACCTTTGTCACGGCCCATCGCGTCAGCAAAGCAAAGTGTGACGGGCAAAAGGCGACAAAAAGCGGCTGTGGAGATTTGCCACCTCACAGCGGCCAAGCACAAATCACGATAATTCTATTTACGATTAACGTGGATGTTCTACCAAAAAAATGCTGAGAGGGTGCTTAAGGGGCGGAGCTTAAGTGGAGAGCGTGCCGAATGCATTCTCAGCCGGCAACAGGGAAGAAAAGAGGTCTCCGCTCACTCTCCCGAAAGCTGGAAAAAAAAGGAAAAAGCGACACAAAGTAGTAATTAGTAATCAACGTGGCTCCTCGTGAATCAGCCCACAGCTGCTGATTATGAGTCGCCATCACACACGAAGCCCACTCTGAATATTTAAGACGTTAGCCGTCCCGTAAATAGCAGCGGTATTGGAATTATTCGAAAGTTCGTCCTGGTTAATATTGCTACGGTTGCTGAATGTCGCCCGCCTCGCCGGTCTGCTTCTTATTGGGGTCACGCCAGCGCCCGGCGACACCTGTAGGCACGGTGAGATATTGTAATGAGGCCCGGAAAGTTGCCGGCTCCTCCGCAGAGGAACGCCGACAGCTCGGAGCATATGGAGGGAAAATCGCAAACCAGTGTTACTGGCAATTCAGCTGCCATTATTAAGGAACACCTGTTTGGAGAGCTGGCAAGGCGGCGCGGGGTCCCGCTGAATAGCAGCGGGCTAATGAAGGTCCTCGCCGCTTAATTGTTTGGGCTATAAATAGCACAGAATAGAGGAGAGAAAGAGGTAGAGAGAGAGGTAGAGAGAGAGAGAGGGGGCAGGACGCTTAGCGGTGGAATGAATGTTTAAATAAACAGACGGACGCGTTGCGGTCGGCCGCAGAAATAAAGGAACGAAGGAGCGGGCGGCAGATTAAAGACGCCAAATAAATCCCATATTAAAGGTGGCGGTGGCTTTGCAATGGCTGCCGAGGCCGAGCGACGGCCAACTCATCTGCCATTCAAATGGAGGAGCCACGGCAAGGCCTTTATTTATTTCTATATATTCCCTCTATTTGCTCCAGACATTTCACGGAGCTCTCAAACTGCTTAAACCTCATTTTAAGGGAAATTAAACGCTGGACACGTCAGTAATTGCAGCATTAGTTGCTGCTACTCCACCAAATGACTTTTTGACAGAAGAATTTGGGCGAAAATACAGCAGGACGAGCTTTACTTTGGCGTAAATGGGGCGAGGAGAGAGACCAGCGCCTGTTGGGGGTGTGTGTGTGTGTGTGTGTGTGTGTGTGTCACCTTCAACAATGCTGAGGGGGGGGCACTTTAACTTTTAAGAGCCTTAAAGTTTCTCCAAACACCCGAAATAAGTTGAGTGACATTTTATTTTTCACAAAAGAGATTAAGGAGGCCAAAGTGCGATTAAGGTTATTAATTAGTGTTGGAGGCAAATGGCAGCGGCTTTGAAGTCTTTTTATTTCGTCCTCATGGTTTGTTTGCTGGTCCATTGCACATTGTCACTGTTATTCTTTATCATTATTTTGTTCTTCATTGGTCTTCTGATTCTTTACTTGACTATTTTTCGACAGGGACAAAAGCGGATGGATGGATGGATGGGTGGATGGATGACAGATAGATAGATAGATAGATAGATAGATAGATAGATAGATGATACGTGTCCACATATGCAGACACACGCACACACGTGCTCACATGCACACGCGCGCACACACACGCACACAGGCACATGGGCACACACACAGAGGCACAAATACCCTCTACACACCTCTTCATCCAAGACAATAGATTGAAGGCTGTGTGTGTGGAGCAGGGCGTGACCCCCCGCACACATGCACGCACGTACGCACGCACACACACTCGTGCGCACCCGCAGTTGGAGAGTTCTCTGCCTGTGGCTTTTCCATTATGCACACCTTTTACACACACGAGTGTGTGCGCAGCTTTGATGGCCTCCTCTTTCATTCCGTCTGTGTGTGTGTGCGGGAATATGATTACCATCTGAGCTGCAGAGAGAGAAAGAGGGGGAGAGAGAGAGAGAGAGAGAGAGAGAGAGAGAGAGAGAGAGAGAGAGAGAGAGAGAGAGAGTGAGTTGTCACACAAAGGTTGATTGATAAGTAATGAGCCCCACAGAACTGTCTCCCTCGAAGTCGCCGTTCTGGTTTTTGAACATAATTCACTCCACAAGCAGAGTAACAGAGTCGCTGTGTACACTAGTACTCAGCTACATGGCAGCAGTCGCATCACCACCACCACCACCACCACCACCACCACCACAACCACCACCACCACCACCTACTACAACAACAACAACAACAACATGTTATTTGAATCATTAGCAGCAGTACTTAAGCAGTAGTATTAGCAGGTAATTAAGTTGATACTTTATTGATCCATTTGGGAGGTTCCCCTCAGAAGTAATTGTAATGGCACAATGAAAAGTAGTAGAGGTATTAATTGGCAGTAGTAGTTGCAGTTGTTGTGGCAGTTTTAGTAGTGACAGGGGTAGAAGTAGTGATGATAGAAGTAGTAGTGGTAGTAGTTGCAGCTGTAATGATGGAATTTGTAGTGGCACCAGTAGTGATGGTAGTAGTAGTGAAAGAAGTAGTAGTAGTGATAGCAGTGATAATAGTAGCAGTGGTAATTGTGGTGGTGGTAGTACTATATGTAGTTGTAGTCATTGTAGTAGCACTGGTGGTAGCACCAATGATAGTGGTTGAGGTGGTAGTAGTAACAGTAGTGATAGCAGAAGTAATAGTAGCAGCAGTAGAAATTAATAGTAATTAATAGTAATATTGTAATATAAATAGTAGTCATAGTGGTTGTGGTGATTTTGGTGTATTTGATCCTGAGTCTGAGTTTGTGTGTGTGTGTGTGTGTGAGTGTGTGTGTGTGTGCGTGCGGGCATAGTCCACCTCCTCCCAGAGGCTGCTTGGTGGCATGGGAGCTCAACTCCTGAAGCTCTATTGTGGGCCAGGTTGAATAGGGGCAGATTGCGGGCGAGCCGGCGGCTGTTGTGGTGACCTCTGACCTCTCCCGTGATATGGAGCCGATGCCTCAGGAAACAGTCGCTCCGAGGGCGCACAAGGAACCCCACTTAATTCCACCGTTTATGTCACCGCGGGCGGAAGGGAGCCCATTCACACAGGCGTTAAGGACTTCCTCTGAGCCGCGCGTAGTTCTCGGAAGGCCAAAGAAGTTTGTGTCGCCCCCTGCAGGAGGGATACCAAAACGTTGCTTGTGAAGCAACTCTGATGAACTTGTTGTTGTTTTTCCCACCAGCATGGTGGAGTTTTCACTCAGCCCACTAAGACACGGAAATGGAAAATACATTTTGTAGGAAAACTTCATACCTTCCATCCTCCCTCAAATGAAATGGCAGCTTTTATTATTTTGTATACAACTTTCACGAATAAGCCGAATTTGGAATCTGTGCTTCCAAACAGCCTCCAGACTCTCAGCCTGAGGTCCAGCCTTACAAACCAGGAACACAAAAGCAGCATTATATGCAGGCCTGTGGAGGGGAGAGGGGACGAAGAGCTACACGCATCTGTGTGTATGTGCGCGTGTGCACGCCCGTGATGCGCTCCCTGTGTAAATACTCGCGCATAGAACAGTAAACACGCGTCAGAGGGGGAGCGAGTGTGTACAGCGGGTCGCCGGTAAAGCCTCGACTAATTAAACCGTAATCTGCGGCACTTTCACAGCGAGTTTACAGCCAGACGGGTTCCAGAGAATCTGTAGGGATTCTCGCTGCAGCCAAGGCCTCTTACATCAGCGACAGGCAGGACGAGGACGAGGACGAGGAGGAGGCACGACTCAGCGACTTCTCATCTCGGCGGCCTCGTCGACTCAAACCTCGCGCCCGCCTCAGGCCTGGATTGAGGCCGCGGATGCTCTTATGTCGGACCATTGAGGCGTTTTGAGAGGAAATTCAGAGCAGCAGCTTTGACAACACGGTCGGTTAGGATAAATGAAGCCGTATCGCTCGCAGATTTTGCCACTCTCGCGGTAATTAGTGGTAATAGTAATGGTAATTAGTCATTAATGTGCCTCTTGAGGAATCGCCCCATGTCTGGTAATTATGAATCATCAGTACAGATTATGAAATATTATCATTCACATCCATATTTCAACTCAATTTCCATGCAAAAAAAAAAAAAAAAAAAAAGATTCTGTCTGTGTAACGGAGCCCTCCCACCCTAAAAAAAGAAAAAAGAAAAAAAAGAACTGCATTATTTAAATGTAGTCATTGCTTCTTCTCATTTAAATAACAATAATTGCATTTTCAGCTGAGTTTCAGATTTACTGCATTATCAACAAATTCCATTATGGCCAATCAAGTTGCGCAGGCTGAAAATTCCCCCACTGTCTTGTGAGCACTTCTCACTTGTGCCCCGCTGCCTCTGCGAGACGCTTTTATAAACTTTCTTTGCTGCCAGATTGAGGTCCAACTGGGGCCGACATGGAGACGCACTCATTAAATCAGCAGTTTGGACTAAATCGGCACTTCAGTCCACTCCAAAGGGCTGCAAGCACTGAGCTTGTGTGTGAGATGGGGGAGTGGAGACACACACACTCACATGCACAGACACACACAGGCACACACACACACAGACACACATATTGTCGTCAACATTTGGAATTCTCTCAGTGGAAGGCGACGCGGCTCAGGTGGAGCTGAAATCATCGGACAGAAACGGATGTGTTGACCCCGTCATGGCCGTCATGTCTTTGTCTTTGGGAGGGAGATTGATTCTGACGTGTCTGCCAGGAAAAAGAAAGGAAAAAAACAGACCCCACGGCCAAGAGATGACAGGCTGCTAATGTTTGGCCGGCGTGCTGCTGCTCCGTCTGTCATTTCTAACACGTCTGCTTGTAGTTTGGGGGCTGAAGTGAGTGAAGCTCGGCGAAGTGCTCCTCCTCCATGACACCGCAGACTGAGCGATGCCCCCCCGCTGCCCCTCGCCACCCGTCCGTCTTCGAAAACAAGAGCCCATTAGTGTCAGACACGTCTGTGCTGAGGACCCGGTACACGGGGAGCCAACGTCTCCCCCCAAAGCCCTGAGAGGGAGAAACAGCATCTCAGATCCTACAGAGGCTGCAAACGTCCCCTAATTAACCATGACTCCTCGACAGTGTTGATACATGTGTGTGTGTGTGTGTGTGTGTGTGTGTGATGATGACATTGTGCCTTTGGACACTGCTGCTGTGGATTTAACAAAGAAAATTTCCAAATCTAAGATGCAAAAGTCCCCATATTAGCCATCACTGTTGGTGTGTGTGTGTGTGTCTGTGTGCGTGTGTGTGTGTGCATGTGTGTGAGTGTGCACGCACGCAGATGTGTGATGACATTGTGCCCTTGGACATTGCCGCTGTGGGTTTAGCAAAGAAAATTTAAAAATTAAAGATGCAAACTGTCATTGGCACTGTTTTAATGTGCGTGTGCGCGTGCACGTGCGTATGCATATGCGTATGCATGTGTGTGTCTCGTGTTCCCTAGACTCGGACGCCACGGGTTTATCAAAGAAAATTTCTAAATCAGAAAGATGGCAGAGATCTGTGACCTGAAATAGAGTCAGTGATAAAATGTCCCTGACCTTGTCTGCCCTTGACCTCTCGCCCTTATTAGGGAGCAGTGGCCGTGGCCTAACTGAAGTACCCATGGTGCCATGCTCGAGGACACACTGCATGGGCACGGCGTAGACAAGCTCTCACACCCCATTCATCCCCCAAGTCTCCATGTTTGAAAGGTGCTGGGATATTCATGAATGTCCGTGAACTTTCTATCTCGATATTTTCAAAATAAGCTGCTATCTGCCTGAATTATTGATACTTATTGGTATTAAAGTTATAGATATTTAATGTGATGAAGAAGGCACGCGGTTTATGAATATTTCATTTTCCAAAGTCGTGGGGTGCTGGAGAGACTTAAAAATTCAAACCCGCTGCGTTCAGGTGCTGTTGGTTAGGTCGGTGTAGCATTCGCAGATCTTTATCGCCCTGGATATTTCTCATCCTGCTGTAAACAATTACAATATTTGACGTTTCTACCGAGCCAACAAATAAATAAATTACTAGCTTACGCCGTAGTCTGTGTTTTCCCACCACGCCATCAGATCCTGAATGCAGCAAACAGCATTATTACACATCAGTCCCTGCAGGAACCCATAAGGAGATTAATGCAATTCATGTTTAATACCCACCCCTCATTAATTATGACGCCATCTTGAGACGGGGCAGTTAGCGTTCACGTAGCCGCGGGATGGCAGTTTATTCCGACGGGCAATTAGCTGGACAGCTTCCACGCCGAGTGACGTCTTCTCCACACCGATCATGACGCATCGCAACACATAAAACACGCGACATAACGTCATAAAGCGCTGACAGAATGATGCTGCCGTGACAAAGGAGGGCCGGGGAAAATATGTCAGACACATAAATACTTTACCGATCCCAGAGGGAAACGCTAAAATATCAATCAGGAGCACATCCGCGTCGGAACCTCCTGGTTTTGAGACGAGCGCTCTGCCTCCCCACCCGCCATCAAAATCAGAACCAGGAAGACTTTATTGATCCAAGCAGGAAATTACAGTCTGAGTCATGGAGAGGAAAAGAAAAGGGGTGGAAAATAGATAAATAAACAGATACACTGACAGACCTCGGCTCACACAATAGACAGATAAGTGGAGCGGCGACAGACAATAGGTAGATAAGTGCATCACAAAGGGCAGCGCGCACAAATAGAACCACACAAATAGAAGCTGTGTCAGCAGCTTCTGCGGCGAGGAGAGGGAGACAAGAGACGGAGAATAATCTGATCTGATAAAGCTGGATAAAAGGAGAGGAAAGAAGAAATGTGGATCCAAAGCTGGTTATTCAGAGTGTGTGAGATGTGTGGAGGGGTGGGATGTCGAGATGAGGATGAGAATCTCGGTTCTGGGCGCGAGCCGATGAGGCAGACTGCTGGGATGGGCTCAGGCTGCTTCTTTGAGGGCTTCCAGGGGAGCTGGAGGTCTGAATGAGGAGCAAGGTGCTGCTGGTGGTGTGTCCTCTCCTCCTCCGCCTCTCTGTTTCCCTCCTCCCGTGTCGCTCCACACCCAAAAATGTCCCAAATATGGTCGACGTTCCTCTGGAGGTTCAGACGTCGCCGCCCAGACTCCTCGTTTGACTTCATTTTCATTACTCACTTTCAACTTTTCCTGTCTGTTTTAGTGTTTCCGGTTTATAAAACATTCATGGTGCAGAGCCGAATAAATTTTGAATGAAAACAAAATCCAGTTCACACTTGCAAAGGAAGCGTGTTTGATATTCAACCTTGGCAGGCTGGAGTCTGGCTCGTTATGAGGGCCACTCTGCAGAGCTGCGTTAGTGGAAAGCCATCCTGCTAATCACAGACGTGCGTGTGAGCGCGTGTGTGTGTGTCTACCTTAATTCATGTCTCCGCTTGTTTGTTTTTCCACATTGGGGGGCAAACACACCGCCTCCCCCTCCACCTCCCCTCTGCCAAGCCTTCACCTGTGAAGAAAAAAAGCATGGAAACAGCGTTTTCACGTCTCTGGCCTGAATCACACTCCATTTTCACTCTGCTGGGCTGCAAACGTGGAGGAAACATGCCGGCGAGTGTGGTTGGGAGGGAAAACACGCTAACTGAAAGTGTCTATGAGGGGAGAGGAGAGAAACACACCAGGGAAAATCTGCCGAATAAATCACTAATCTGAAAAATTAGAGGAGGAGATGGAGTCGCACCGCAGTACCGCAAATTTGAAGGAGTCAAACCAAACCTAACAGTTATTTAGAGAGTGTGAGGTTGCGGGTTCGAATCTTGGGCTCAAGTGACCTTGAGCGAGGCACACATCCTCAACGAAGATAGAACACAGGGCGTACATGTAAACACTCTGGATCTGAATTTCAGCTTTATTTCTCCTCTCTTAGAAGCGTTCTCCTTCCAGGCAGTTCTGACCCAATTTCGGTGTTGAAGACTTTTTGTGTGATTTACCGCTCCCTCGCCAATCCATCGCCGGCTCTTGTGGGAGGAGCCAGGGAGTCGTTTCCAGAAACGGGCGGAGGTGACGCAGCAGCAGCAGCAGCAGCAGGAGGGATATCCAAGCGCTGGAAATGTCAGCAACATGTGAGAACACAACGCGGCCACATATCAGCGGGCATCCCAGCGGGCCGCGGGAAAGGCCGGCAGCATTTTGGAAACAAAGTCAGACCGCCATCGGCCACCAAGATGGCCGCCAAGATCTGTTACGCCAACCTGCTCCCACATGTTCATTGGCTATGCAAAACGTTGGCAAACGAGGAGACGTGAATGCCTGTGGTTCTCTCTGTGTGTGTGTGTGTGTGTGTGTGTGTGTGTGTGTGTGAGGGCGAGGGGAAGGCGGGCAGATGTAGCGGTTGGCCTTTTTGTGTGTTTCCCATTGGGGATAAGAATTTGGTGTCAGTCTGCCCGACTGTAATGAGGCAAACAAAAGCGCCATCAGGACGGAGAAGCGTGGCGGTGACAGTGATGAATGGCTCGTTTCACAGCCTGAATGCCACTCTTGACTCTGCACAACGCCGCCGCCGCCATGCCCGTCGACAGGGCTCGATCATGTGGGCCACAATGGCTGCGTTGTTGAGAAACGAGGGAAATTACAGCCAATTATTCTCCAAACGCTGTCAGAGCGTTTCCTAAACAGGGCGAAGACAGAGGGAGAGAACGACAGGAAAACCTTACACATGGGCAAGCGTGGAGATGCTGCATGTACGACAAAGATGGCACCGCAAAAAAACTTCAGTTTGAATTCTTTGGATCGGTAGTTTTTGTACAAAAACACCCTCCCAATTTACACCCTCCCAATTTACAAATAACAGTTTTTGGAAAAATACCTCAGTTCAGGGGAAAGAGCTCTTTGTTCCTGTTAGCAGCCTCTTTGTGTGTGTGTGATGGTGGTGTGTACCAATGTGTGTGACGCTCGGGTGAGTGTGAGTGTGTGTGCGTGTGTGTACGTGCGTGTGCTCGTGTCTGTGTGAGATGACATT
Organism: Carapus acus; assembly: GCA_900312935.1. Taxonomy (NCBI): domain Eukaryota; kingdom Metazoa; phylum Chordata; class Actinopteri; order Ophidiiformes; family Carapidae; genus Carapus; species Carapus acus. The sequence goes on along the minus strand of OMPJ01006672.1, from coordinate 2,068 downwards.
GCGCCCCTGGACACAAACGCTATGCGTTTAGCAAAAAAAATTTCAAAATCAAAGATGCAAATGTCCCCATATTAGCCATGCCCCCTTGGCACTGTTGTAATGTGAGTGTGTGTGTGTGTATGTGCGTGTGTGTGTGTGTGTGATGACATCGCGCCCTTGGACACTAACGCGGTGGGTTTAGCAAAAAAGTTCCAAAATCAAAGATGCAAACGTCCCCATATTAGCCATGCCCCCTTGGCACTGTTGTAGTGTGTGTGTGTGTGTGTGTGTGTGTGTGTGTGTGTGTGATGACATCGTGTCCTTGGACACTGACGCTGTGAGTTTAGCAAAGAAAATTTCAAAATCAAAGATGCAAACGTCCCCAAATTAGTCATGCCCCGTTGGCACTGGTGGAATGTGAGTGTGTTTGTGTGCGCTCGCGCGTGTGTGTGTGTGATGACATTGCGCCCTTGGACACTGACGCTGTGAGTTTAGCAAAGAAAATTTCTAAATCAAACATGCAAACGTCCCCATACTAGCCATGCTCCCTTGGCACTGTTGGGAAGTGAGAGTATGTGTGTGTGTATGTATGTGAATGCATGTATGTGTGCGCGCGCTTGAGTGTGTGTGTAAGCGGCCCCACACGTGAGCAGAACCTGCAGACGCCATTAGCGGCTCTGCTCCCCATGCCGCCGTTATTGATGGCAGACAGAATGACTCCAAGGCTCCATGTGGCCATGCGTGGCAGGTCTGCGAGAGACGACAGCGTGTGTGTGTGTGTGTGTGTGTCTGTGTGTGTGTCCCACCCCCGTGTTTATCAGCCGGCGCAGCGTGCGGCTATAAACCCTGTGCTAGCCTCTGCGATCCCTTCCTCTCTCCCTCCTTCTGGAAGCTTTGCGGTCCTCCCCTGGTTGTACCTTTTGAGCAAAGGTCTCAAAGGATAGATTGCGAAGACGCACAATCATCGCGGGCTGGCAGGCGCGGATGGAGTGCGGCCATTATTCTAAAGCAAAGCCGCCTGGCGGGGCACGGCCGGGGCGCCGCGCATTGGAGTG
>OMPJ01006636.1:1273-13464 GCA_900312935.1 Carapus acus | reverse complement strand
TTTCAGATGCGACACTCCATTTGTTGTGAGCGACATGAAAGCATGGATCCATTTGGCCTTGTATCAACAGCTCGGGCAGTTGATTGTGATGCAATGGCGTGGAGGGATACTTTACTTCACCCGGCTCACATTATATCAAACTGCCTCTCTGAACAGTGAGTTCACTGTTGTTCCAATAGCCTCCACAGTCGCCAGATATCAATCCAATAGAGCATCTTCAGGATGTTGTAGAGGAGGAGATTCGCATCAAAGATGTGCAGGTGGTGAATCTGCGTCAGCTTCGTGATGCTGTCATGTCCATGTCGAAGGACCTTGTTGAAAGTATGCCATGAAGAATTAAGGCACTTCTGAGGGCACAGGGGGGTCCAACCTTTAGCTAGCAAGGTCTAGCCGATAAAGAGGTGTGTATAGAGCAGGGGTCATCAACATTTTTGGCATTGTGAGCTACTTATAGTACCCTGAGTGACACAAAGGGCTACTTGTGAAGAATTTCCTAATTTTTTCAGAGGTTGATAACCCTAACCCTAACCCTCACTTTCAACTTATTTATAGCTCTACACAGTATTTATGAACCATCATAATTCACTCAGCGACAATAATTCAAAAATAAACTCTCAATGAAGATTCCTTAAAGATTGTTGCTAGTCTTAGACTAGGCAATGAGGGCTACTCCATAGGTCCTTGAGGGCTACCTGGTGCCCGCGGGCACCACTTTGGTGACCCCTGGTATAGAGTATGGGTGTATACGTATATACCAGGGGTCACCAACCTTTTTCAGACTGAAGGCTACTTCAGGGGCACTAAGTAGCAGGAGGCTGACAGAACCTGTTTGATACAAACTTCCTCAATAGCAAAACTGTTTACTACTCTTTAGAAACAATAATAATGATAATAATCATAATAATTGTAGTCATACTATGTGAAAAGACGGCTCAATGGTAATTATTCCCCACAATTTAAGAAATGCCTCATGTGCCCACCCCTGGAAGATATTCTCCATATGCACAAATGTACAGTCTGCTGCATATGCTCTTGTTTGTCTTCTTTCTTTATCCTTATTTGAAGACTTTGGATGCTGATGTGTTTGTTTGGCGCTGTTCACACACCAGTCTTTGCCTCCATCCGCGCAATCTGTGTTTGTTTCAGTGTGACTCAACAACAAACGGGGGGGAAATGAGTTTATATTGAACGTTTGGCAATGTGTAGAGTTTCATCCATGAGGCTTAAATATGGCCTTCAGATTCCCCCCCTATATACAAAGTGAAAAAGTCTTTTGAGTAAGCAGCTGTCGCATCTTTGATGGACTTAAAACAGGTGCTGAAAAGCGAGCGGATCGGGAGAGTCTCGGTCTCACGAGGATGTTTTCTCTGCTACCATTTCGTCCGAAACACTAAATTAGCCTTAATCATTTTGCAGACAAAGCCCAGGGATCACAGCTGAGGAAACGTTCCGCCTCAGATCTATCACCGCCAATCTTTGCGGATGTGGGCGAAAACGGGGCGATGAAGGAATACAGCTGTATTGACGAGCATAAGAACTAAACAAACTACGCTGACAAGACGGAGAGCTGTGCAAACAGGAGATTAGGGAGGAGATGAAAGACTCGGGACGCCGGCGTGCTCCGTCTGTGCAGGCAGGCTGCTGCTTCCTGTAACTGAGCCCAGTCAGGGGACCTCAGACGCTAACGCAGTAGCCACTCGTAGGAGAAATTTCAGCGATAATTCAGCAGGTAAGATCAGTTTTACCTCTTCATGTATGCACACAAGAGAATGAGATGAAGTTTACAGCTTTGTTTTCACTGTTTGTGTACAACATAGTCTGACATGAACTTTTAGTTATTGCAGAAATGCAGAAAACATTGAAAAAGTAGCAGGGTGCACATCGTGGACCTTCTCACGCTTTTCTCGCTAAGCGTAATTAATGCATTTGATAAAATAAATACAGCGTCTCCATCCCTACTCGTGCATAAACTCTGCAGATTTCTGTGCCATGATTAAGGCCAAAAAAATAAAAGAAAGTAGGACAGAGTTGCAACAGAGGTTTAGTTTTGTTGCCATAAGGCATGTGGCGCCTGCTGATCTGTCTGTAGGAGTGTTAAATCCATCTGTAGGAGCTGCTCACACTAAATAAAAACTGCATAAGTGTGAAAATCAGATGCCAGAAAAATATAAGGCCACACTTAAACTCGTTTGAGTTTCTTGAAGGCAGCCACTGCGCAATAGGGGCACAGAGGAAACAGGGGCTCAACTGAGTCTTTGGGGCGGAGCTTAGCGATGATAAACTCTGTGTGGAATCTCCTCGTATGACCTGGCGCCTCCCTGTTTTTTTCTCCCTCTTCTTTTTTTTTTTCTTTAACAATCAGGGCGTCTGGCAACAACACATGTCGACAACAAGGCGCACACATCATCACAACATAGTGTGACACGTTAACCGAGGCAGCGTCACAGAGAGGACATTGTTAGAAGCGATGAACGCCGTGGCAACAGCAGAATAAACACACAAATCCACCCAGCATGGTAGTGGGGTGACTGCGATTTTGTAAACACACACACACGCGCACACGCACACACACACATACACACATACACACATCATCTGTATGCATGGACCTAGAGTTTTGGAGTCTCTCCCACCATCCACTCCCTCGCTGTTTTGCTCTCTCTCTCTCTTTCTCTCTCCCTCTCCCTCTCCCTCTCCCTCTCCCGCTCCACTGCATTTTATGGTTATATGACAAAACAAAATGAAAAGAGGGAGAAGTAACACACTTGTTGTGTTGTTTCCCTCCCGTCGTGGGACAGGACATAAATGGCCATAAACTGCATCCTGAGACTGAGAGTGGAGACTGAAAATTGCAAAGTAGGAAAACAGAGAGACCTAGTTTTCCGAGCATTTGGTGTGAGAGGCACATATGAAGTTTAGACATCAGACATAGACTCAGATTTCTGCTTTTTTTGGTCATTGTTATGTAAAACAAGGTCAACGAATTAGGATATTGCATACAGCACTACCCCAGAGCATGTCCTTACTTAGGAGGATATAATGTAACATAACAAGGTGCCTGATGATAGGGCAAGGTGCTTGAGAACAAGGTGCTCAGATAAACAAGAGTCCATTGGGTGGTGTACACCTGGTAGTTAGGTAGTTAGGTAGTTAGGCAGGTAGGTAGTTTAGTAGGTAGGTAGGTAGGTAGGTAGATAGGTAAGTAGGTAGGTAGGTAGGTGCTTCAATGATCCGTTGATGTTGAGATCCAGGAAATAAAAGAAATATAATGGTATACAATGGATGGAAACATTGGAACCTATTAGGATAGTGTATGCAAGCATGAAATTACATTATTATTACTATTATTATTATTCATGTTATTATTAATATTATTGTACTATTGTTATACTATTGTTATACTATTATTATGTTATAATTATGTTATTATTATATTATATTATATTATATTATATTATATTATATTATATTATATTATATTATATTATATTATATTATATTATATTATACAGTATATTGCACAAGTATTATCATTATTTAGGGATTTGGATGCTATTTCTCCCAGTTGCTCTCTCTTAAGGATGAACCATGATGGCCTATCATCAATTTGAGTGTGTATGTGTGTTGTTGTCATGAGAGATTATTCACAAATCACATTGATACAAATAAATATAAGCAACTACACAACACTGAGAATTATGAACGATGAGATGATCTATTTGTCTCTTTTCTCAATGTCTCCCCCTCTTTAACTCTCTTTCCCAAACATTGTGTGTGTGTAGGGGTGTGTGTGCATGCGTGCATGAGTGTGTGTGTGTGCTCCTCCCCAGACTTGGACGGCTGGGATCACACACACCAGGCTTTCCCGATGTCTCCTCCTCTTTCAGCGCCACAACAAAAGCTCTGTGTTGTTTGGTTAGTTTTGCTGTAACGACCATCGTTCCATCACACGGCAGCCAAACGCAAACCAACAGGCGCTGTCCAACACACCCGGTTGCTAAACAACCCCGTCAGGCATCTTTGGAGAGGAGCAGCGTCGGCCCGACTCTGTAGGACCCCAAGCTGTGCAGTGGGCTGGCCGTGTCCTGCCTGCAGAGGAGTGTGACAGTGAGACCTGACAGGTTCGCTGCCTCGCCCAGGGACACGCTGTCACCCGGGCATAATACCAGCCATGTGAGTGCCCCCCCCAACACCCCCTCGGCCATCAATGACACCCCGGCCCCTGCTGAACGATTAGAAAGAGCTCCTCAACAAAGAAGCACCGCACAAAAGGTCCATGTTAAATTAGGCATTTAATTCAGCATTCGGTCACAAGGGCAAAGTAATCAGTGGGAATTCAGAAAACAGTGGAAAAGGACGAGATCCCAAATCGCAAACTCTGTTTGGTTATGTGGGCAACTGCCGCATTGACAAAATGAGGAAGATGCTGCATATTTTGGTGTCATGATTTCATCCTTTTTTATTCAACACAATTTTGAATACATCTGTTTACACGCGAGGTTGGTGTGAGGTCACACCTGAATCACCTGGCACCAACTGTATCAAAGGCCCAGTACATACAAGTGCATGTACACACACACGCACTCACACGCACGCGTGCACACACACACACACACACACACACGCACGCACACTCAAGCACACACACACACACGCACGCACACACACAGACACACACACACACACATCCATGTCCACAGGCAAACACATGCACACACAATAGAAATGCTGGGATTTCACAGGATGATAACCTTTGTGAGTGTGTGTGTGTGTGTGTGTGTGAGGGAGAAAGGGAGAGGGAGAGAGAGAGGGAGAGAGAGAGAGAGAGAGAGATTGTTTCATTACACCTGTCATGCATCTCAATGCACCACTCCTTAGGAATCCAAAAAAAATATCTAATAAATCCTAAGACTCTGTGATATATACTTAGAATAATATCACTATTGTGCGATATACTGTAAAACAATATGTAGGAGCATAATTTGATTTGGTCTAATACAAAGCAGTCGCTGATTTGACTCCAAGCTCCCCAAACGGTGATATTGAAGGTGAACCATGAGAGCCATGCCCTGGAATGAATACATATACAGTATATACTTTTTTTTTTTTTTTACTCAAAGAAAAATCAAGCATGATTCATTTTTCTTTTCCGCTTCACCCTGCTCTCCTTCTCTTAAAATGTAGAGGTGATGGGGGGATCAGTCGGAGCAGCGCTGCGAGCGCAGAGGATAATTACAGGGAGGGACAACCTTGTCAGAGTCACAGGAATTCACTCTGATTTACTCAGGAGTGAAAGGATTCCTCGCGAGCCCTAAATAAATTTTAATTGCAGTAAGCTGTCCAGCACAAGGGAGCCCCTCACCCCCACCCTGCCCCCCGCTGAGTGTGTGAACTGTGATTCGATTACCCCCAAAAAGAAGGGGATTGAGCGGAGGTGGGGGTGTGGAAGAGGAGGGTTAAGCAGTCGACAGGGGTCCACATACTCAGACTAAAACCTCACCAACACGTAAGCCGCTCCGCTCCGGTACCGCATGCCATCGCCGGGCTGAGCTTCACACACACACACACGCACACACACACACGCACAGCCTCAACCTCACAACAACACACCCCATAACAAGATAACACCACGTTAAAACATGGGTGGAAATTAATCGCACCAGCAAGACGCGGCTTAATTGTCACATTCTGGAATGCGCGTTTCTATGTCCTTTGGCGAAACAGCTCGCTGAGTGTGTGTCCCACTTGTTAAGTCATGTTGTGGTATTTATAGGTTCCATCTCCCACCTTTCCTCTCCTTTTTTCTCTCCTTTGCTATGCAAGGTAGGAAGTATGTGCATGTGTACACGCGTGTGTGCGCGTGTACACATCCATAACCATGTACCATGTATGAGTAATCCAGTGGTTGCTAGAGTGGTTTTGGTCATTGTGTTGAACTAAATCATCTGTAAAACATGGGTACTTTTACAAAATATCTAATATACAAGTACATTGAATTCAGAGATACTTAATGTTCCAGTACATTGAATTGTACCTGCCGATGGCCAAAATGGTCAGTGTCAACTAACATGATATTTGCGAGTATGTGTGTGAGTTTGCACTTGTGAAATAGGCACAGCAGCAAATGAGGACCGCACAGGTGTCATCGGTCTGTCCAGAGAGAGACAAATCTGTCCACAGCAACTTACACTTTCACCGTTAAGTACAGGGCACAGCTCGGCGCCGGGTGGACAGGGGAAAGATGGAGATGAATGCGTGGGGAGGAGTCAGGCGTGAGGGAGGGAGGGAGGAAGACAGAGAGAGAGAGAGAAAAGGAGAAAGTTGGGGCAAGGTGAAGGGAGATACAGTGTCCTCTCCCTGCTACTGTCTTCAAACATCAGCAGATGTCAAAAGTTGTTGTCACTACCACCACAATCGTCATCATCATCGTCATCATCATCATCATCATCATCATCATCATCATCAATCAACTCATTATATTTGAGTAAATGGCGCTGATTTTTTCAAAGCCACGTCTTTCCCCAAGCGTCCATTCCACTCCTCCACATGTAGAATAGGACAGCACAAATGTCTCTCCCCGACAGGTCCGCTCTATGGGAACCTGCGGACCCTGAGTGACACATCGGGGTGCAGGGTGTGAGGGGATTGTTTGTTAGAGAGGCGCTTCTCTTTCTGGTCTGACCAGAGTTTTCAAAGAGTCTGTTGGCATGTTGGAGCCTGCAGCTTAAGAGTTTGAGCCCCGAGGAGTGAGACCGGGAGTGACACGCAGGCCAAAGGGGGGGCTGGGCTGTGTTACACACTCTTGCTAATTCTATACTATGTTGGACAGTGTGTATTGAACAAAGTCCCAAGCATGTATTTGTCAAATTCAACTCAAGTCATGTATTAGTGTGTACAACTTGTACATTTGGGTGTGAGTATGATGACTTGGTACTGTTTAAGTTTCATTTCACATTGAATATTGGGGATAGTATGATCTCTGGAATATATATTAATGTTAATGCTAATTCTATTGCTAATTAGTGATGGTAACAGTATTTGCGCTAGTAAGTGTAAACTAGTCTTACATCTAAGTCTCAGAGTGAATGTAATTTTTAAAAATTTTTATTATTCAACAATTGCTCATGGTTATCCATCACAGCTTTAATGGCCAATGAGAACAAATACTGCGTCATAAAACGTTTTCCCTATGTTGTGGCTGTACATTTAAGTATCCAAATTATCCTCATGACCCTGCGAGGCAGAGTTACGTGTCTGTAACTCGCATTTCACCTTCAAACAAGTCATCTGTGTGCCGTTTGAGCCGGACGGGAGATTTGCAGCCGAGGGCTGAGTGGGAAACTTGAAAGGCTTTGACCTCTGCTGTAGAAGGTGGGATGCTCCCGGTGCAGTTGCCCCTTGAGGCTGTGTGGGGCTTTGGCTGATTGATCCCCGTCTGTCAAAGGTCTCAGGCAGCTTCTCCGCCTCTGCCGCGGCTCTGTCGGCTCAGCGTGTTTCTCTGAACGAGCAACTGTGTCTGCGGCAGCTGCCGCATCCCTCGGGGTCATAACCTGAGCCGGAGAGGAACAAGACCCTGCAAGCTCCTGATCGCTCACTGAGCCGACCTTCTGCCTCACCCTGAACTTTATCTCGGTCCACATCTCTGTGGCGTGAGTGTGTGTCAGGCCACATGAGAAAGAAGACGCGGAAATGCATCTTTTCATGTCGTCCATTAAGATGACGTCCCTGTTTCTCTGCCTCCTCAAGCTTTCGTGGCCTCACACGGACACAGATTCTGTCAAAATTTGAGTGTAAACTTTTACCCAAGTGCAAACAAAGACATTGACTTTTGTTTAGAAACCATGACGTCGTTGGTTTGTTGTGAAATTTTCAAAGCAGAATCGTGTACACTAATGTTCAAAGGATTTCGGGCACCCCAACTTTTCCAGATTGTATTCAGATTATACAGTTCAATATCTCTGTATACTCTGAAATTCAAGAAAAGCACAAATAAACAACTGAAGTGAAAAAAAATCATGGGATCAATTTAGAAACCAAAATGTTTTCTAAACTTTTGACTCATCGAGGTAGCCACCTTTGTCGGGCATAAAAGCGGAACACGTTTTTCGTTAAGATACCTTTTTTTCAACCTCTGGCACTTCACTACTTCCAGTTGTACCATTTCAAGTTGTTCATTGGACTTAAACTGTAAACACAATGCTGTCATGACCTTAAAGATTTGGTTCACCATATGTGGATTTTCCAATTATTGCATCAGATATTTCTGAGTGGAGGGTCCAGTTATAGACAGTGATGCCACCCATCGGCTGAATGGGTCACATCACCCTAAACAGCTGCACACCCTCTCCCACCCACTTCAGCCTGATTAGGCCGGGCTTTGGCGCACAGATTTTATGTCATGTGATGAAATAAATGTTATTCCAGATGTGCTCCTTCCTCGCCAAGCAAACAATCAGACGTGGTGCCAAAAATGACCACAACTCTCGGCAATGAGCGCCAGTTAGACGCTGTGTCCATATCAGGATAGTCTGAACCGGGGTGACTCCTCGCTGCTGAGGTGAAGGAGAGGTAAAGTTCAGAAGGAAAGATTGATTAGAGCTCGTGCAGCCCTCCCGAGGAGGAGTTTCAGAGCGAGGCAACGGTGGAAAAAGAGGAAACGGAGGGGAAGGGAAAACCACCGGCCCTTGTGTGGAAAAGCTGAACCTGCCTGTGGCCTGATCCCCCACACAAAGGGGCTTTGATGGGCTGATGAGCTGAGTTGTAACGAATCTCACCCACAACATCTTATACCAGATCCACATGCACACACACACACACACACTCACAATGAAGAGTCAGTCAACAGATGCAGTGGTGTGCGAGTGAGTACGGCAGAATTTTTTTATTTGATAATACACATGTATAAATTAGGGCTCACCTGTTGATTTCTTGGATTTAATACTGGTATTAAAGCGTGTATACTTTTGCCCCTTCTGCACACCCTTAGTTTGCTCCTGAAACTTCCACACATTGAATTTGGAAAATCTTTGAAGAAGACATTGAGAGGGGTCACATTGCATTTCATTGACTGGAAAGCTGTCATTTTGAGGTCGACAGTAATCATTGTGCTTTCAAAAACTAAATATTGGTGTTGAAAACATGCAACTTATTTCAGAAATTCACAACAAAATTCAAAACAATGATCCTTTGACTACATGGTACTTATTTGTAATTTCAGTTAAATGAATTGCAATGTCATGTAATGTGATACAATGCCTTCTTCTTCCTCCTCCTCTTCTTCTTCTTTCCGCTGCTCTCTTTAGGGGTCCGCATTGCAGATCATCTGTCTCCACCTGCGTTTGTCCCTCCGATGCGATGTGTAATGCAATGCAATGTCATGTAATCCAATCTAATCTGACCTCAAATCAATATCGTGCCTAAAAATGGCTCAATCAATCAACATAGTGTTCTCAATAACTGCTTTCTGATAATGTTTTTAATATGCCCAGGACGTGCTTGGTCGTTTGAGTCATTGTGTGTCAAGACAATGGAGACGTGCGATGTAGTAGCTGTCTTGAAGACAAAGAGCAGACATAGTCCACAGCCAGGTGGCAAATGAAGGGGTATGAGATGTGTGTGTGCCTGCACACAGCTCGTGTGGCACCTCCTGGTGCCCAAAGTTTGCTGTGCCTTAAGGAACGTGCACAGGAAAAAAAAATGAAATCAACTCATCATCAGAAAATCTGCTTGCTATCTTCTTTATTGTTTTTTTTCTTTCTTTCTTTCTTGTCATTCAGGTATGGGTGCCTTATGTTGCTTCCTCTTTAAACAAAGACCATGAGTTCTGTGAGAAGGAAAATTAAAGGGTGAGATGCAGGAAGATCACACACAGATTTTATGGGCACCTTACAAAATGAGTCAAGAACAGACTCGCCACCAGCTGGTAAAATTACCCAGCACTGTCAGGGAACGCTCCCAGCCGACGGTTCTCCTGTAACCCAGTCGCTCTCTACCTCTGCAGGGGTGAAATAAAACCAAAGCCAGAGTGAAAATACTTCTGACGTTTGGGCGTCGTGAAAAAAAAAAGCTCAGTCTGGCTGCTGTCAGTACAGATAAAGCCACAAGAGTCTTCAAAAGTGAGCAATGCCGAGCACAGTGGATTAGCTCTGAGGAATTGGGTAATAACTTTAACACATGACGTCTCAGCGCGCTCCATCACGTTTGCAACTTCAAAGGGAGAAATATGGTATTTATTGATGGGCCCATAATTCAATGCTCCTCCATAACAGGTCAGGTTTCATTGGACGGGGCAGGGAGAATAGAAAACAGATGATCCGCGGTCGAGGCCTCCCGATCTCTGACTGCAGGTTGCTGGGTCGAATCCTGACAGGGGTTAGACCCCCACCCGACCCGGAGAGATGAAAACAACAGGGTCTGGGCCCACGTTCTCCTCCGCATGTGGGAAAAGTTTCTGGAGTTTTGTAGGCCAGAAAAGGTTGCTTACGAAAGAAGTATCCAGCCACTGTGAAGCGGAAGGAAAAAACGACAGTCCTGAACACGGAGTGTGTGAGGCTATAATTGCCTTTATGCTTTTCAATCCGCTGATGTTTGGGTTCGCAGCCAAGTGATGTATCCACCCATCCATCCGTGAATCCATCCATTCTGTCAGGGAGGTGCACGGGGGGTGTGGTCTGGCACACAAAGGCAGGATTCACACCGAGACTTTTCCATTTTCGCTCCACTATCTTCAAGCAAACAGCACTGTTGGTGTAGTTGTTGTAAGGCCTGCACCTGTCCAGATTTTGCCACAGAGTCGCAGTTCAATGGAAGCACCTTTGTCCACTGAGGACACAGAGCCGATGACGCATGCAGGAAACGTGTAAAACAAAATCATGTATCGAAAAGAGGGTGGTTGCTGAGAATTGGCATGGTTGTTGGTTCAATTGCAGGCAACCAGTAAAGCAGTAGTTTCAAACCTTGAGGCACAGACTAGGACCGATCCATGGGCCGATCCATTGATACGGGGCTGCACGGGAAGGATTCATAGCTCACTTTATTTCCGATGTATTCATGATCTGATTCTGAACGTTTCTTCTTGGAAATGGAAAGATTCACTCCGTCACATGTGTCTATGACTCGCCTTTGACGCCTGATCCCTCGATCACATGTGTTCACTTTCGTAAGCCTGTGGTCCTTTATTATGGTTCAGGACTGTTGAGTGTGCTAGCATCTGGCTTGCAAAGCTAGCGCATTCAGACGCCCGGGTAAATCCACACACACATAGAAGAGCACAGACTGAGGTTTTCATTAGCCTGCGAGCTAGCACTTTATTTCTCTACAAACTCTCTACATCTGCACGGGCAATAACAACAATCCTTTTCTGTGTAAACACTCACTTTGGACGGCTACGTCTGCCTCGCAGCTACACTTTTCAGCGGGAGAATCACACACGCCTCAGGCCATTATGAGGGGAATTATAGCAACAACCACCAGCGACGTCACATCCGCTACCTATCCGCAACAACAGGCTTGTCTGTGAAAACATGTGTGACGTGAAACAGGTCCGTTGTGCAGTAAAGGTTGGGTGCCTCTGTTGTAGAGAAAGGTTGAGGTGACAAGGATTCCCAAGGCGGTGAACCCTGCCCTCTGCCGGGGTGTCCTACTGGGCATTGCTCCTCAAAAAACAAAACAAACATTTCTCCATCAATGTGTGTGTAACCTATCAAAACGTCCCTTTCTCACACACAGCTTCTCACACTTGACGAATAGGCGTGTTGAGGGAGGAGGGGGGGGGGCAAATGACACAGCTGAGGGAAGGGCGGGGGTTTGCGGGCCTGTGTGAACCATCCGTCCCATCTCACGCTGGAAACGCCAAAGGGATTTCCACAAAGCAAACACTGGTTACCCTCGCCATTTAGTGTGGAGAACCATTGCAGCCAGCAAATTCACATCCAGATAGTGGCTCAGCCAGCTCCCCCCGCTAATAGGGCACCAATGTGCCCGAGGGGAGCATGCCCGTGTGCGTACGTGTACGTGCGTACGTGTGTGTGTGTGTGTGTGTGGGAATATGTTGTGTATGGGTTTCATATGTAGCGCTAATGTGGGGCAGATAGCTGAAGGAGTGAATCACAGGCTGGCGCTCATCCAATCTGGATGTGGTTTGATTCCTCGTCATGTTTTTTTTTTTCTCTCTCTCTCTTTCTCCATATGTT
>OMPJ01006635.1:1050-15938 GCA_900312935.1 Carapus acus | reverse complement strand
CAGACCACACACACTCAGCATCTGTGTCCGGCCATCAGTGAGATTGAGTGTTTGGATGAGACAGCCTATCTTACAGTTCAAAGCTCTAGCACACACACACACACACACACACACACACACACTCACACAAACGTTGAGGCATCTGCGCTCATGTCCTGTTTTATGAAGTTTACCCAGCTGACCGTCTCTGTCCTGTTCAGGAATGTGTGGACACTCATCCCTGGCGTCAACACTCCTGAGGCCCTTGCCCCATCTAATACCACACACACACACACACACACACACGCACACTGTACCACATACTGTACGCCTGTCCAGTTGTCCGTGCATGCATGTTCCTGCATTCCCGTCTCCCGACCTGCTGCTTTGTTTGACCACAGCTTGTCCTCACGTCTCAGCTTGTCTACAAACACACACACACTTTCCGTCTTTGGCTTTGTCCCGCTGAGGACACGGCAGAGATCGCCACGGCAACAGCACCTCCAGGGGTGTCGGCCGTGTTAAGGTTTGACTGTCGCCGCGTGGCCCCCTCACAGTCACAACTGCTGGTGTGTGTTATTACAGCACACATTCCTACAGCACGGGGTTATGTCAGCTGCTCTCTCTCTCTCTCTTTCTATCTCTCTCTTTCCCCCTCTCTCTCTCTGTCTCTCTCCCTTTCCTGCTCTCTCACCATTCTCTCTCTCTCTCCCATCTCTCACTCCCTGTCTGTCTCTCTCTCTCTCTCTCAATCTCTCTCCCTTTCCCATATAACTACCCGTCTATCTACCTGTCTACCTGTCTATCTATCTATCTATCTATCTATCTATCTATCTATCTATCTATCCATCCCCCCATAGCAGTTCTCTCTCTCTCCCACCTCTTCCATTGTAAATCACGAGCCCACAAACTCAGACAGACAGGCGGACAGACTGACGGGTGGAGGACGTCTCTCATTATCGCTGTCTGTCCTCACCCTCGCCATCACGCTGTTGTCCACAGCCAGAGGACAGGGGACGGTGACGGGGAGGGCTGTCTTTCTTTGGGCCCGCAGGCCTGGGAGCTGAGTCACCACACGCGTTGGTCTGCAGAGGCTTTAGTGCTCGCACTATTTGAACAAAACCCAAAGTATCAATGTCGATACACAAATATCCTGCAGTATTTTTGCCTTGAATACGTGGACGAGTTTAGCTCGGTCGGTCACAGACGAGTCAGTGGAGACGGCGACGTGCTGGTCGGCTTTGTGACCTCATGTAACTCATGCATGCCGTGGAGACACGGCGAGCATCTCCCTTAGCTCCCCTTGTCTCCTCTACCCATAATCCTCTGGGCTGCTGAGGCGATATGGAGAGAGGTGCGCAGGAATCTGGGGTTGATAAGGCTCATCGCGCATCCATTATCCCCTGAGTGTTATCTCTGTGACGTCAGCCCGCCACGGTCAGAGCCGCTCACACCGACGCAACAATATCCTGTTTTCTCTGGAAATCTTCAGCCGCAGCGCAAAATGATGGCAGCAAAGGTCACGGGGGTCAGAGGTCAGGGGCTCGCTAATGTAGAGCAGAGGGAAAAATCATTGTGACACGATCCTTGTTCCTATTATAATCGTTCGTCATTATCGTTGTTATTATTAGTAGTAGCTGTAGCTGCCTCATTCATTTTCGATTGCAAGTTTTCATTTATGTGAACAGGTTGTTATTGTTCAGTAGTAAAAGTAAGTAGTAGCAGCAATAATGGCCGTGTTTTTATTTATGTAGGTTGATTATTATGCTTAAGAAGTGAAAGTAGCAATAGTATTGGCAATAGCAGCAGATTCTGTAGCAGAGGTAGTAGTTTTTTGAGTATCAGCAGTGATCCAGTATTAGTCATGTAAACGTGACAGCGGAGGTTCAAAGATATCTTGCTTGATTTTACTGACATCTGCTGGCCGATATGCGTTACTGCATGCACGTTATGGAAATTCCTCCACTTGGCGGCCTTTATCCCCTTTTATTTTTAACCCCACGCCGCGTTGCGACATCATGAAGGACTTAATTCTTCAAATGACATATTATTCATATTCCTATTAATTTGTTATAATCTTTTAGTCAGAATTGAATCATATACGTATGATTGTATGTCCAACAACTTGCCTGCAGTCCTCTCTAATTTCACAAAAAAATAGAGTAAACAACTGAGAACCTGTCCTGTGTGTATTTCAGGGTTTGCGGATCATCTTCGCCGACTCGTCCCGCCTGATATTTCGGATGAGCGGGAGCGGAGGAGGGACGGGCTCCACCGTCCGTATCTATGCTGAGAGCTTTGAGAGGGACCCTGAGAGGCACAACAGAGAGACTCAGGTACCGTGAAGGCGTGGGTGTGTGTAGCTGCGTGTGCCCGTGTGCCATGTCTCATTCATAGTTTCACCAATAGTGACAAGGCTGAGCAGCTCATCTGATGTATTTATGACAGCGTGTTCTCCTCAGAGTCATAAAACAGATAACAAGACGCTTTTATTGTCCTGATATCAGACAGTAGCACAGCTAATGACGAGATTCTGTCAGCTAATACGTCCGCACACATGCTAAATATCCTTGTTGTTGCTGACTGAAGCTCCGAATCTGCAGAAATCAGTCCGCAAGTCCCACAAATATGTATTTTTTGGACATCTTTGAGTCGTTATTTAGGAAACGCTGCCCTGGCAGCTGTGTTGCTGTGTGTGCTGTGTTGTTGCTGTGACGTTAGCGGCTTCACATCGTTACACCGTGACTTAATGTGTGACCTAATTAGGCGGATCGACCTGAATGCCACGTTAAAAATGGCGGCAGATATTTGCGTTCCGCTCTAATCCGTGGAAACGAACAGGTGGGACACAATCAAACCTCATGGAAACATCATCAGCCAATCAGAATGGCCACCGCTCTGTTTCCAGGCGGAAATCTTGAGCGCGTCCTCGCATTAGCATCCGCGGGGACATGTCGTGTTTAGGCTAACTCAGTGGAACCTCAGCTTTGTGTCCCCCAGTTGCTCGTGGGATGGTTCACATCCGTCTCTGTCTCACCCAGTGTTGTGCACGTGAACGTTTGTTTGCGCCTTATTCGTGACGGGCAAACGTGTGTGCCCACCGAAAGTGGGCTAGCTTAGATTCGGACAAGAAGCGGCTCGTCTGGGCTCCACGTCACTTGGCACCGTGCTGCTATTTGCTGTGTCACGGTCGGAGGAGCCACACAGGCCTGGACCTTGAGCCATCGGTCATTAATATCGGATCATAAATTAAAATCCTAATCGTTGGATCTGCTCTCAGGAACTCATTAATCATCCCTCATGACACGCGTGTCGACGCAGCATGTTTAGATTATGCAAACAACAAACTTGTGGCCACAGTTTACTGCCACGATTCAAGCCAAGCACGTCGAAAAGTGTTATGTTGGACGTTAAGTGTGTTAAGGGTGTGTGTGTGCGTGCGTGCGTGTGTGTGTGTGTGTATGTGTGTGTGTAAACTCAGCCGCCAACACTACAAATTAGGAAGTGGTGGTGCTGCGTTGCTATTAGCTATTATTGTTTTACTATTAGTGTTGCTATTAGCATTAGCGACCTTCACAAAAACGCGGTGTCCCAAACATAAACACGCGAACACACACATTCGAGTGTGTGTGTGGGACACCAGACGCGAGCCGAGACACGTCGCCGAGGCTTCTAGCCCCCTGGGCCGAAGTAGGTCAAACCCCGACCCGTTCTATTCTTAGGGCCGCCGGCCCCGCTGGGAAGGAATAAACTAATAATTGATTGGATTTATCGGGTAATGACTTTAGGAGAGTCAAGTCGGCCGCGCTCTGACGACATATACCGTGGTCACTTTGATGTGTCGGGAAAGATTTATGCCTTTGTTTTCCTCGGGCTCCTTTGTGAGCCGATGGACTGATGGATAGTGGGCGAGCAGAGGAGAAGAGTTCATTATCACTCACACAATGTCGCCCAGTGACACCACACTGCCCTTTATGGCTTTATTACTCCCAACTTTAGACCACGACAAGCAACGTATTCCTTCATTTAAAGGCCACGTCACCGCCCTCCCGCCTCCCTACAGACTCACACACTCCCCACACACACACTGGCATGTGATGGTGACCTACTCTCTCTCTCATAGTTTGTGTATATTCATTATGTCCGTACTCTCTCTCTCTCTCGCTCTCACTCTCTTCCTCAGGTCGTTCTGGGTCCCCTCATCGCCATTGCCCTCAAAATCTCTGGCATCCACGATAGGACGGGACGCCGAGGCCCCAACGTCATCACCTGAGTGGCCCGCGTGCACACACACACACACTCGTGCATGCACACACACACACACACACACGCAATGACACACAGGCAGTCTCCATGTTTCTTTCCCGTCTTCTACAAATAAGATGACAGAGGTCCTGAAATCCATCAAACCAGCCGCTAAAACAAAAGCCTCTCACTCCGTTTTGTCACTGTCTCTCTCTTGCACACACACACACACACACACACACACACACACACACACACACACACACACACACACACACACACACAGAGCGGCCACATCGGAATCACTGCAGATAAATGAGCAGCATGATTTGAACCACTAAAGAACAAATTAAAAGTCTAAATCAGACTTTTATTCTGAAATCCAGACTGAGGGAGCCTGAATTCTTTCCACCCACCTGGCCGACATGGTGTCACGGCTCTGTGCTCACGTTTCTGAGTGCTTAGGGACACACACACACACACACCTGCATGCATACAGTCACGCTCCACATCTCAGACATGTCATCAGGCCTGTCAGCAGTAATTCTGCACTAAAAACCAAATTGCGAAACAAATGTGACGTTGCATCACCACGTGGACGGGACGGCGACTTCCTTAATGTCTGATACGACTTAAGGAGGCAATTAATCATTTGTGCCATAAATGAGCCGCTCCAGTCACGCAGCATCAACAGGAACACTTTGAATCATTCGTCTCAGCGGGGAAAGTCAAGTTTTTCCTCTTTAATTTGCCGTCTGAGGCCTGTTGGGTTGGGGAAGCCGCCGCAGCGCAATGTATCACAGAATCTCAGTCTATTACTGTTTGTTTGTTTGTTTGTTTTGTATCCAATAAACTCCTTTTGCGTGTATCACTTTCATTTCGTTAGCGTGGAGCCCGGGATGGGCCGCGGCGGAGGGAAAAGAGGCCAGCGTGAGAAACGTGTTAGCACGGCGTCGGGCCCGATAAGGAGCGGGGCGGGTCCGTCTTAGTCCGGGCCGAGACGCAGAGCAGGAGCTCATAAACTGGCTGATTAGCGCGGTTACGAGCGCAGGGACGGCGTGTGGAAATCCGTCAGG
The DNA here is from genome assembly GCA_900312935.1 of Carapus acus. Classification (NCBI taxonomy): domain Eukaryota; kingdom Metazoa; phylum Chordata; class Actinopteri; order Ophidiiformes; family Carapidae; genus Carapus; species Carapus acus. The sequence continues at coordinate 10,638 of OMPJ01006635.1, read as the reverse complement.
AAGTCTTCAGTCACCCAGGTTATCGGGCCGGGCGAAGCAAACGCCGACGGGCTTTTATTGTGGCGGGCCACGTTTGTGTGGATGTGCAGAGATGAAGGATGATGAAGGTTTCACACGTCACCACGGACACACTGGCTGAGGTTTTATCTCCCTTTATTGTTCCTCTTTTCACAAGTAACACACAGCAGTTTGCAGGCACGTGTCCTGTTTTTATAAACCTCAAGATAAATCAATTTTTGTCGTCTTTCTCGTAACAAAGCAGAAATGAACAACACAAGATTTTAACACTCATACAACATTGGGGAGTCTGGACAGAGAATTTTGTTCTTTGTTTCGAGTCATTGCACAGGGAGTGTCATTCAACAGCTAGCGACACACACACACACACGCGCACACACACGCACACACAAACACATTCAGAGGTGTAACCATCTTCATTGATCACCACTGTGATGCACAGTAACATAGTCAGAAGTCACCCAGGACTCTGCTGCCCCCACACACACTCACACACACATGCACACACACATACACGTGTGTGTGTGCATCTCAGAGGAAGTCTGACCTCCAGCTACACTCCGATTTTGGCGATCTTGGCTGTTTCACAGTGATCTGCTCCCGATTCCACAATCTTCCGTCGGCTTTGTGAGGAAATTAGATGAAGAATCGTTTCAGCCAATTAAATCGCCCGAACACCACGTCTCAATCTAGTGGGCGGGGCCTCCCCGACGTCCTCCACACAGGCCTCTCCGCACGGAACTGAGGGGTCACGTCGGGCCAGTGGAGGTCACAGCTAGAGCCCCGCGTGCACAGAGGTGAGGACAGCGCCTCCTTGTGGCCGTCGCCACGCCCGAGCCAACCGTCGGCGGGACCCAGTCACACCTGGAGGTCGTCGGGTGTGTGCGGCTGGACGACGGCGTACGGGGGAGGCCGCTCCCAGCTCCACCTGCAGTCGGGGGTCTGCGAGGCGTCCTGGCTGTAGAGGGGCGGAGCCAGGCTCATCAGCATCATGGCCGCCGCCGGGGCGCCGTCGGCGACCGTCGGCGAGTTTGATGGTCTGTGGGGACGGGCCGCGCTCTCCTCCGACTCCTGGTAGGTTGGCGGGTAGGAGCTGGGCCTGCAAACGACACACACACACACACACACGCAGACAAACCGGCACGCCGACTTCATTAGATTGAAGTGGATTTAGAGATTTAACAGCACGTAAAACGATTTTATAGGTCATTGACGTTTCCACAAAGCGCCTCAAGTTCATGAATATATCTGCCGTTTACGGGCCGCCACATTAAAAAGCTGCTTTTTAGTCAATAGTTACTGCGACCAGCTTGTAAAATAATTCCATTACCCCGCAACAAATTGCCTCCATGTTTAGCTTAATTTCCTCCACGTGATCCCGTCTCGCCCCCGTCCCCGTCTCGGCGCCGCCCGTTACCTGTCGACGGTGAAGACGTGGACGTGGTGCTGGCTCAGGCCCCTGAGCGGCTCCCTGTGATACATCTTGTTCTTCATGCTGTGGCAGATGGACCAGAAGACGCCGACCAGCGCTACCAGGAAGCCGCAGGTGATGGAGATGTACGCCAGGATGACCCTCAGCGTCTGACGCTCGTCCGACTGCAGCGACATCAGGTAGGCGCCCAGGCAGACCAGGGCGAAGCCCACGGCGGGCAGCCCGAAGCGGGCCGCCGACAGAAGCTTTTTCTCCACCGTCATGGTGCTTGGATGGGAGGTAAAATCACAACAGGCTGGCGGGACGATGGGAGCGCGTGTGGGTGTGTGTGAGCGAGGGCGCGCCTGATGTAGGGGGAGGTGGCCCAGCCGTCCCGGCCTCCTGGGCTGTACATTAACTCGCCGTCAATCTGGGGTCAGAGATGGTAAAGATAAGAACGCCAGTGAGGAAACGCAGGCAATGCGCCCGCCTGATAAGGAGATTTACAGGTGAGATTGGTGTCGTTTAACCCGTGGATGCACAACCTACCAATGCCTCCCACGAGCCCAGTCATTTTTGACCCCAATTAAAATTCACAAAAAAATTTGAATTTTCTCAAGACGAATGAAAACATAAATTTAGAAAAACATTGTCCATGTCACAAACATGTTTAATGAGGAATACCTGCATTATGAATATATTGTAATTTTTCTTTATAAAGATTTTGAAGAATAAAAACCCCAAGGGTCATTTTTGACCCCAATTAAAATATTCAAAATATTGAGAATTTTCTCAAAATGAATGCAAACATAAATTAAGAAAAACATGTCACAAACATGTCTAATTAGGAATACTTGCAGTGTGAATATATTGCAATTTTTCTTTGTTAAGATTTTCAAGAACCCCTAGGGTCATTTTTGACGCCAATGATTGAGAATTTTCTCAAAATGAATGAGAACATATCACGAAAATTATTGTGTCTTTTAACAAACATCTTTAATGAGGAGTAGCTGCAATATGAATACATTGAGCATTTTCTTTATAAAGATTTTGAAGAATAACAACAGCTGGGGTCGTTTGTGAGCCAAATTAAAATTATCAAAATATTGAGAATTTTCCCAAAATGAATGAAAACATAAAGAAAAACATTGTCTCTTTGCACAAACATGTTTAATAAGGAATTCCTGCAATATGAATGTGTTTTAATTAAAAATATATATATTTTTGAAGAATTTTGAAGAATAACAACGCCCAGGGTCGTTTGTGACCCCAATTACAATTCTAAAAAAACCTCTCAAAATAAATGAAAGCACAAATAAAGAAAAATATTGCCTCATGTCACAAACATATGGGGAATACTTGTAATATGAATATATCAAAATTTTTCTGAAAATTTTGAAGAATATCAACCTCAGGGATAATATTTGACCCCACGTTGCCACGTTGCATTGTCACAACCCGGCTCACAGACCGTGACAAGAATGCGGAGCGGTGCAGCGCAACTGGGTATTTAAATGATCTATCATCAACATAAAATACTCAAAATAACCATTAACAAAACCAAACCAAACCCGGCCAAAGCCAAACAAAAAACAAAGGTGGTGCTGTCAGGTGGCAATGAGCGAGCTACAGCCGCAGCTCCCTCGAGAGGGAATGAGACGGGGCCTTTTACACCTTGGGAGCCCAGTCAGGTGTTCTCAATCAGGAAACGAGGTCTCTACCCAGCTGCAGCCTGCAACGAGGGACACACACACACACACACACACACACGGGAAACACACTAAGTAGAAGAGTCCAGAATGATTATTTTGCAAATTTGCTGTCAAATTGGACGCAATTGAGACCAACGACTCTGTAGAGTTGTACATCGCTTCTCTGGACGGTCGCAACCAAAGCAGAGCTCATTCCCGTCATCACGGTGCTACGTCAAGGATTAACAATTTCCTTTCAGCCTGCGCGCCGCTAAATCCTCATCACAACAAACACCCTGCAGCGACTCTCCCGTGTTGTGGTCATGCGGAGTTGCACAATAATTTTCCAAAGCAGCTGTCGTGTGTTGCGACGCGGCACAAACATCATAAACTGTCCCCTTGAACTTTTTCCTCCCGCCCCTCAAACGCTTGTTTTTGCGCCTGCTGGTTTTATAACTGAGAAAAACCGCCTTACAGCGGCCCAACTTGGGGGACGGGAGGGAAAACAAGTGGGTAAACAACCTGCTTCTCAAAATTCCTGTCCTGCTGAGCCACGTTATGAATGAACCTGATTGAGCAATTAATCCGGTAAAAAACGTGCTGTAACGATGCAGCGCTCAAGCATGACGAAGATCTTGTTACTTTTTCTTTGACTTTATTATGATTTCACAATCTCTGGCAGGGACACGCTGATCCGGAGCTCATGTGACGTGTCTCCCTGAGGGAAATATGACTTCCTTGTTGCTTGAAGCTGGACGATAAAGGCCGCGGTCGACAAAGGTCCAAAGGAGCCATCGCTGTCCTCTGCCTCTCGGCCGTGTGGCCTGCGCGTGACCGCCCATGAAGATTTTGTGTGTTTGCGTGGCTTTGCACCACCTTTTTGCATGTGCAGGTCCCAAATGGCCTTTGGATCTGAACGTCCAAGGTTCCAGTCTCTCCTTTCTGTTTTACTTTTGTTCGGATTTTGTTTGTTGGCACGATGATGCCTCATCAGAATAAGAATCAGAATCAGAATCAGAAACATAGCATCTGTCCCACAGGTACTATTCAAAAACTGTCTGCGCGAAGGGCATGAAAGACAATGTGAGGAGAGTGAGGGGTAAATCAAAGAAGATAGGCGAGTAGATCAACTTGGTATGTGTGTGCAAGTGTGTGTGTGTGGGGGTTTACACAAGAAAATCTAAGAATTGATCTAGGTGACACAGGTGTTGTCTAATCATATGTCAAATCAAACACACACACCTCTAGAACGTTGTGTCCTCAGATCCCTGCAGGGCTGAGGATGAAGACCAGCATCTGCAGGGTTGCAGGTTTGATTCCAGCTGCCTCCATTGACACCAGTGGTGCTCAAAACGGTGAAGCTTGGGTGAAGCCCGATATTAGCATAAAAATGTAATATCGGTATCGGATTTTTTTGCTTTAAAACCGATAAAATAATGCTTGCGTTACACCGAAACAGTGCCCATGCGCTCCTGAAGCGCATGGGGCGCACAGATGATGACCTCATCAAGCTGCGTCTTAAAGCGTACAGTATAAACAAGCGTGGATGGCTGCAGTAACAAACTTGCTCGCTCCGTTTCAACGTTTTGTCTGTGGTTTGGAATTATTGTCAAGTGTCTCCTTCGGACGTTAAACTTGCAATTTGCAATGACTGCAAAGCGTCAGTTATGCGAGGCAGACCCAAGATTTCTTCCTTCAATACTTCCAATTTAATCTCCCACCTCAGGATGAATCATTCAGAGAGTTACGCGGCATTTGTACAGCAAAGCAATGAGAAGAAGCAACAGGGCCAGGCGGCACTGAGAAAAAACACACAGTTGACGCTCAAAGAGTCCACAGAGAAAAAACAGAAATACGCCAAGGACCACCCCAGGGCAAAAGCCTTCAATCGGAAAATCATCGAGTGTATAGCACTGGATAAGCAGCCCTTTTCAATCGTGCAAGACGCCGGATTCACCAAACTTGTGGAGTTCCTCGAGCCACGCTTTACCATGCCCAATCGCAAGTATTTATCAGATGTTTGCTTACCCGAGTTGTACAGTGTTGTTTACAGCCATGTCGAGAAGCTAATTGCTGATGCTACATCCATCGGTATCGAAAATTGAGAGTTGGACAATGTCGGCATATCGGATATCGGCAAAAAAGCCAATATCGGACATCCCTAACTGTAAATATAAGTATTGTGTAAGTATTTCTGAGTCTCACAGCAGAATAAAACAAACACATCATCACTTGTAACGTCAGCTCAGACTTGCTGCTGCATTTGTGTTGTTCTCTGGCGTAAAAGGCAGAAAACAAAACACTTTTCAAAGCGGAACCAACATTTCTTCACCCGACGGCTCTCGGTGAGAGGCACCGTCATGGCCGCCGGCTCCTTATCAGCACCTTGCCGCTCCTGCTATCTCGACGTTGCACCACAGCGCCATCACGACCGTTCAGTTCGCCCTCCGATGCCGCCTCAGATACGCTATCAGGCCCCTAATACGCTCCAACGACCAAATAATGAGCTTTAATACGGGACCATAAAAATCCTCACGGTTGTAAGGACACACTCAGGAAGCACCTGACAGTGTGTGTGTGTGTGTGTGTGTGTGTTTTGCACCCTCCCCCGCTTGTACTTTTCCTGATGTGTGTGCTCTACGTCAGGCATGGTGATAATTGTGGCGTGGTGTCCTGGGCATGTGTTGAAACGACCTGTGTTTGCGTCTTTAAGCGACTCGTCACGACTTGTGGACGATTCAACGTCCTCAAAAAACAATCCGAGCCTCGGCCGAGGCGTTGGTGACCCTTCACACCTCGGCCTGCGCACGACGGAGCGCCACCAACGGGGAGCGAGAGGCGGCCGGCAGCCTGCTTTTCATATGGGAGCAGATTAGCGACCGCGGGGACGACGGTGTTGGAAAATCCAATTTCAGCGCTTCATCCTACCTCCCCTCCTGGGAACGCTTTGTTTGTGGAAATATGGAAACGCGGCAGCATGAGGATACATTTCCGAGCTGCCGCGGGGCTTCCGGTTTGGCCCTCGCTGGAATTAGCGTCAACGCGGAGCCGCCGTGTGGGAAGGGTTAGCGTAGCGTCCATGTCGGGATGCGAAGGGTCCCCATCGGAGACCGATTAGCTCCCACACCTGCTATCTTTATTAGCTATTGTTAGCGCTTTACGGCTGTTTTGCACGGTAGCCACGAGATTACAGAGTCGCCCTCCCGCCCACGCCTCTGCCAAGGAGGAGCGAGATGATGGGAGGACGAGAAAGAGAGAGAGAGAGAGGGAAAGAGAGAGAGAGAGAGGCGTGGAAGGCCTCCCAAGGTCAGAGTGTGTGCGCGTGTCCACCATTAACATTCACTCCTGCGCCCTCACGTCTCCAGCGAACCCCTCCAAAATAAATCCTGCATCGCTTCTTCGGCTATGCAAACAAACAAAGCGACAGAGGGGGAGAACAACAAAGCCTTCGTCCTTCGTCCTTTGCCCCTAAGAAAAAAGTCGCCAAGCACGATCACAGCTTTTAAAACATTTAGAATCGGCTGAGCTCTGCCCAAAACCTGAAGGCCTGGTGTTAAATTGTAGCGTTGAAAGTGTGTTGCCTGTGTTGTTGCGTCGTCTTACATGGTGTCGACAACTGCGCGTTCAGTTAGCACATGTAAACAAACAATAAATCAACACCTCACACACACACACACACACACACACACACACATTCTCATTTACACACCCTCTCACTGTCACGCACACGCACTGGCGCACATTAGAGCTCATTATTGAGTGATAATTATAGACGCAGCCAGACAGAGATCCATTAGTTTTGATGGAAGAAGTGAAGGTCCGGTTATTAATCAGCCGGACTCTGAAGACGACCTGCTGCCCCGTCTGCCATTAATCCACTTCAGCTGCAGACTGCACACTCAGCACTGTGCCGACGCCCTCGTTACACACCCGATGACTACAAAAGAAACACACACAAACGCACACACACACAAACACACACACTGCCTTTGTAAGGATGATTGTCCCGTACACACTCTCTGCAACCTCGGGTGCGTTTTGCATACAAACAGACATGCAGTGCCCCACATCGACCAGTGGGGGCGATGTTGGATTGTTGTGTTTTCCCCCCCATAAGTCCTGCCGGGTCCCGCAGCATCACCGTGGTGAGGTGTGTGTGTGAGTGTGTCTCAGAAATGTGGTTCCGCTCGGAGCCGTCATCTGACGTGATGTGGCGGATGAAATAGGGAAACTTCAGCCGCAAAAACACAAGCGCCACCTTGATTGGAAGCAGCGAGGAGCCGGTCTGGTTCGGATAAGCGGGATGTTTTGTGTACTGAGGGAATTGCGGTTCAGATATAAATCTCCACAGAGCTGGATAACAACTTGATAAAGCGATTGACCTGGAAAGCAGAGATCCGAGATGTAGAGGACCTTTCACGGCATGTGAGAGGGGAAGGATGGACGAGAGGAGGAGGGGATGATCAAACCCTCCTCCTCCCCGCCTCTCCTCTCCTCTCCTCTGGTCTGAGCGCCCTCGCCTGCGGTGTAACGCTGCTCTTTCTTCTCCTGGTGGCTGTATAAACCTTCAGACTTGTCTGGACTAGCCGAGGCAGGAGGGGATCAATGCGAGGATCGATAGGGTCCCTGGGAGTCCTAATAGCCCTGTTACTGCTCCCTGACTCCCCGCCCGGCTGCCTGATACGGCAGCCGGAGAGGGATTGGACGCCGTGCGTGCGCGTGTGTGTGTGTATGTGTGTGTTTGGGCGTGTGTGTGATCCAGAAGTGGCGACCCCCCACTGAGTCTGTATTTACAGCGGGGCCATGATACAGCCCAACACGTCCTGTAATCGAGCCCGCTTGATGGAGGTGGCGTGGACCACCCGAGGTGGACACGGACGTGTGGCGGCGCTGATAATGGGGCCTCGTCGCACCTCAAAAACATGGATCACATCGTTTGTGGCGATGCTCTGACTCTCTGTTTGTGTGGTAGTTTAATTGTTGGAGTAGATATTTGTTTTCAGATGCTTTTTTTTTCTAATTTGGAGGGAAATCTGTCTTCTAGAGGGACACTTTGGACGAATTGTCCCCCGTTTCGGAGACTCTGCTCCCTGAACCACTCCAGCCCATAATTTCTGCCATAACTCAACATGCTCATTTTTCTTTAGGACGGTGAATAAGTGCGCATGCTCATGTCAATGCATCTGAGGTAGGGATGTCTGAAATTGGCTTTTTTGCCGATATCCGATATGCCGATATTGTCCAACTCTCAATTTACCGATACCGATAACAGCCGATACCGATATGTGCGCCGGTAAACGCTTCAGGAGCGTATAGGCACTATTTCAGTGTAATGCAAGCATTATTTTATTTTTATCGGTTTTTATTTTATCGGTTATGCTAATATCGGGCCGATAATATCGGTGGGCCGATATTATCAGACATTTTCTAATCTGAGGTTCAAATTCAAAGCCTCACATGCCTCTGGGGTTATTTTGTCCCAAAGTGTCCCTCTAGCAAGACGTATTTCCCTAACCCTAACCCTAACCCCAACCGTAATCCAGGGGTCAGCAACCCAAAATGTTGAAAGAGCCATATTGGACCAAAAAAACAAGAAACAAATCTGTCCGGAGTCGCAAATATTAGATAATGAAATGTGATATTTATTCTACACATTTTTACTGCATTGGAAAACGTTTTTTGGAAGAATGTTTGCGTCATGTTTGTCCTCTCACAGAAACCATACTAAAACAAAAAAACAAAAAGGGCGGCGCTAAAGAGCCACATGCACTCGAGAGTCGCCGGTTGCCAGCTCTGGCCCCAACCCCATGAGGAGAAACAGATCGATAAAGGTGAGAAATTAAAAACAACCCTAAATCTGATCCTAACCCGAACCCTATGACCTCAACCCTAATCCAATAACCCTAATCCTATAACCCTAACCCTTGCCCAGGTTATATTTGCCTATTTGTATCATATTTATCCTCCAAGAAAAACCATATCAAAACAAAAAAAATACATTTTTCCCTCCATCTTTCTCCATTTCCATACATTTTTGAAAATGCACCAGGGTGCCACTGGGGCGGCGCTACAGAGCCACATGCAGATTGCCGACCCCTACCCTAGCCCCCATTCTATCAGGAGAAACAGAGGAAAGTGTGCTTTGAAGCGACTAAATGTTTAAATCTTGGCGTGTCCCCTCAGAAGGTTGAATGCTGGAGAAACCTGATGCCCCAATGTGGATTTGGCACCTCCGGATTTCGAGCGCACCTCCAGGGAACACGAACGAAGAACCACGCCACGAAGTCAGCAGCCCTGAGAGCACCTCACCTCCTCCCACTCACGCCTCCGCCGTCCCCGTCCTCGTCAGCCGCCCCCCTGCTGCGCCTCTATTGACTCTCCTCCCGCGACGTGGCGCAGGTTTCTCCGAGTGTGCCCACTCGAAAAAACGAATTGTGAGAGCCGACAATACATCAGCGCGGCCGACTG
>OMPJ01006634.1:1046-11738 GCA_900312935.1 Carapus acus | reverse complement strand
TTTGCAAATGGCTATTCACCAAATGTCAATGGAGGATAGAAAAGCTTTCCAGCCGGCGAATGAGCCGATCCGTCACCTTGTCGGCGCCATTTTTGTCATGGCGTGGGGCTCAAGGTGAGAGACCATACCAGGGATGGGCGACCTGCGGCTCTCTATGGCTCTCTAGCGCCGCCCTGGTGGCTCCCTGGAGAATTTTCAAAAATGTGTGAAAATGGAAAAAGATGGGGGAAAAATATAAATTGTTAGTTTTAATATGTTTTATGTTTTATGATTTAACATTTAATATGTTTTAAGATATTTTTCTGGGAGGAAAAAAATTACACAAATATTCTTGACTTTTTCCAATACTGTAAAAATGTGTAGAATAAATGTTAAATTTATTGATATATTTTTATTGATATCATTATTGATATATTAGGGTTCTAATTTTTTTGTGTGGCTCCAGACAGATTTGTTTTATGCTTTATTGGTCCGATATGGCTCTTTCAACATTTTGGGTTGACGACCCCTGGACGATACAAACAGCGACGCTGAGCCACCAAGACATACACACCACACTCACACACACACACACAGTCTAGGGTGTTTGGTGGCGATGGCTTGCAGCCACCCCGCCTCGGTGACATCAGAAAATCTGCCTCCCCTCCCGTCAAAAGTCAGTGAGAGTGCAGGCTAGCTTGTGAAATGGGTTATTTCACAATTTGCTCCTTTTTTTTTTCCCCTCGACCACTTCATGACATTTAGGGAAGAAATGGTCGCCGACGCGGTGGCCAAGGAGACAGAAAGCGAGGGAGAGAGAGAGAGAGAGAGAGGCTCAGAGAGAGAGAGAGAGTGAGAGAGACTCATAAATCAAGTGGAGGTGAGATTGCTGAATCAGGGTTGATTGTGCCTGGGAGAGACAATAAAGCCTGTAATCATCTGTCTCTGCTGCACAGACCTGGCAATTATCTGCCCATACCTGACCGCCAGAACAGAAAGGGCAAGATCCATCTAGCCTCACCCCCTGCAGACGCCACCGCCACCATCACCGCCATCGCTTCTTAAAGGAAAATCCAACTACTGATGCAAAGGGAATGGGAGGGAAAACAAGGGGAGAAGCCACGAAATGGGAAAACAGACGCCGCGGCTCGGTTAGTCGGAGCAGAAAAAGGGCAGGCCGGGGGTTGGCGGTGTCTGTGTGTGTGTGAGTGTGTGTGTGTGAGTGTGTGGAGTGGGGGCGTGATCACTCTGCTGGGGGTCACGTAAGCGAGTGGGTGGTCATATCTGCCAGTAATGGCTCCAATCAGCGCGGCATGGGGGGAGCTACCACGTAGCTTAGCCGCTGTTTCTTGTCCATCGCACCGCCGATTCGCACCAACGGGTCGGCTTTGCGGTCAAATGCCCCAAATGGAGGGAGGAGACCGGAGAGGCGGTACGACGTTAGCATCGGCACCTAGCGAGTGTTGTGAAATTGCGGCTAACCCTCCCCTCTGAAAGGAAACGTGCAATTTCATAGCACGGGTCAAGTTTGGCTCCATCGATCTTGGTTAATTGCGGGCGGAGGGAAAGTGGTGACCCGCCTGTGCCCGCTCGTCGGCCGGGGAGGAGCAGGCGCCATCTATTCACAGCGGCGTAAATTATTCGGATGAAAGCCGCGCACGGGCTGATGAACGGCGCGGAATCGCCGACGTGGACGCTGAAAGAGGACATGTTGTGTCCATTAGGCGAAAAATAAACAGACAGATTGAATCCCTGCGCGATGAGACCGTGATTAGTCAGGCATTAAACACATTCTCGGGGCGTCAACACGGGTAAACACACATTTTGCATTATCCCGCTCTCCACTAGCATCCATATATTTATTAGCTCCAATCAAGGAACGGCGGCGCGACGCCCGCTCAGGTTCCATTTGCCTCCCGCGGCGAGCCTCCACTCCGCCACAGCTGCCTCATATCGGCATTTAGGGCACAAATTTACCTCGATTGCCCTCTGATACATCTGAGCCTGACCGCATGGGCCATCGCTCTCAGGCTGAAAGCATTCCACTAAGGCCTAAAAGCATTTTTGCGAGCGCGGTAACACCGCCAAATGCATAGTGTGGTTGCAATTAATCTATTCTATTGACTGAATCAAACCGCGGTGCTTGAAGTAGGCCGGTGAATGGCGGGTTTGTGCGGCTCTGTGTTGCGCCGTCCTAATAGGAGAGTTTGCAGAATAATTGCCCAGTTGCTTGCTGGCTGGTGGATGATCAATGCTTTTATCAAGCACAAAGTAATAGGCAAAAAGCACTCAAGAAAATAATACCAGCTGGCGGAAAGCTGCTTTGTGCCACACATCATAACCAGCAGCATTGCTGTCATTTGTTGTGTTATTTATTTACCACTTCAGGCCCTCAATAAGGGGGGGAATGATGTTTTTTTTTGTCTGCTTTATTGTGTATTTCCCACCGTCTCGCTGGAAGATCACCTGTGGCAGGGGTCGGCGACCCAAAATGTTTAAAGAGCTATATTGGACCAAAACAACAATAAACAAATCTGTCTGGAGACGCAAAAAATTGAAAGCCTCATATAATTTAATTAATTAGTAAATGTAATATTTATTCTACACATAGTTTACAGCATTGGAAAATCTTGAGAATGCTTGTACTTTTTTTTTCATTTTCATACCTTTTTACATTTATACTACTCTGTATATACAGTCTGTATACTGCATATTTCTTCTATATTTTTTTTCCCCCCATCTTTTTTCCTTTTAATATCTTTCGCACTGGAACTCAGCATCTTAATAATAATAATAACAACAATAATAATAATAATAATAATAATAATAATAATAATAATACATTTTACTTATATGGCGCCTTTCAAGATACTCAAGGTTGCCTGATTAATTAATTCATTAATCTATTTATTTAATTGCACAACGTAAATTACTGTAATGACAATAGAAGATTCCTGATTACTGATTCCAGGGAGCCAATAGGGCGGCGCTAAAGAGCAGCATGTGGCTCTAGAGCTGCGGGTTGCTGACTCACTGCCTATGGTGACTCGGGTACAGGTTGCCGTCCTCCACACACACACACACGCACACATACACACGCGTGCGCGGCAGCTGATGTCCACTATCAGTGCGTTTCCGTCACCAATCAGCGCTTTCTCCCCGTGTCACTTTTAATTTTCACACAATGTTAAACACAACAAAGTCACGCAAGAGCAATTACGCCCTGATATGCACGGGGATTAGCGGCCAAGGTGACCCGGCGCGGGCTCAGGGAGGGGAGGGGCGGGGCCAAATACGGGAGGGAAGAATTAAACGGATAAATCGCGCGGTTGAGGCGCCAATCCGATGAAAAAGGAATTGTCTGTCGGTTTCCCTTACGCTCTCCGGAGAAAGACGGGGAGCAAAAGCGCGTGCGGGTACACACACACGCGGGGGCAGACTCACAAACACACACACGCGCATGGCCTCTCGCTGTGTTTTCTCCCCTTATTCTGCGGTCGGGGTCCAACCTGCCAGGGGACTCGGTGCTACCTGATAAGTGGCGGCGAAGCCTTTCTGACACGTCTGTCTGCGTGATGAGCAAAGTGTCAAAGGCTCCCCAGCGTGCGGGATGGAGTGCATCAATAAACGGCTTTAATCCCCTCCTGGGGCCAATGTCCTCCCGCTAATAAGGGATCGTGTTGCACTCCCGGGCACACAGGCAAGAGGGAGCGGCGCCTTGGCATGGGTCCCTCCAGCAGACGGGGACGCTGCCTGCACGCAGCTGTAAATCGCGTGTCGGCTTCATTAACGAACCATATCCTTCGTCCTTTCCGCGCTTTTCTCAATTGCTATTCTCTCTCTCTTTTTTAAAGATCTTTTTTATTGCCCCCTCCCCCGTTTTGAGCCTTTTGTGTGGCTGTTCGTGCTTTCCGCTTCCCCTCTCTGGCGTCTAAGGTTCATCTCGCCCAACCTCCGCCCCCTTCGCCTCTGCCTTGTATCTAAATCTTGCTCGGATCTGTCTGAAGCGGCAGACAGAAAGAGAGAGATGGAGGGAGAGGGAGGGACAGAGAGTAGCGGCCATGGCGGTTTCCTCTGAAGGACGTGCAGGTTGCAGGCGTCCGCAGGGGGAAGCTCCATCCAGCGTTCCAGCTCGGAGTGACCCTAATTAACCACGTATTATCTCCAGGCTGCGTGGAGGATTACGGCCCCTCGGCTCCGGACCCTAAAGGCCAAAAGACCCGAAGACGGAACGTCGTGCATGCTTCGAAAGAGAGGGAGAGGGAGGGAGATCTGAGGTGAGGGGACAAATCGGGGCGAAGGAGGCGAGAGACGGCAGCAAGCGTGGAAGACGTTTCTGGAATGATCTAATAAACATAACAAATTCATGCTCAGGCGCAGCCTAGCTGGCGGGAGCCATGTTTGGCAGCGCTACAGCAACACAGAGAGACTAAGTATCCTTTTGTCTGTCATACTTCCGACATGTGTCCTCCGCCGTTCCTCCCAGGTGGCGTTTGAACAAACCGTACCAGGCGTGGGAGGAGGCGATCATTATTCTTTTGAGAAATAACGAGCCCGTTTTTTTCTCATCGGACACGAGAATTCCCTGGCAATGAACACGTCGCCGTTGTTGACGGGTTGTCAGAGGCGCGCCGCGGCGCCGCTAAGCCGGCGTCTCCTGTCAACAAAGCGGCGGCGACGACGCGGCCCCGCGAAAGTCTTGTCGATGCGAGTCGCGCGGCAACCTCCGGCGTCCTGAGGAGGAGGAGGAGGAGGTTGGAGCAGAAGCGCTGACACTCTGTACCTCATTACAGAGGGAAGTGGAGCCAATATCAACAACCAGATTAAACAGTCTATTAGCTAACAGGATTCAAGCCAGCACAGGACTCGCAGAGGTACCGCAACAGACTCTTGCGGAACATTTGGTATTGCTAGACTGTTGCGAGTTGGAGGTGTTAGCGCTAAACCCCCTTAGCGCCTACACAGTAGCGCTCGGGCTCGCCCCGAGGCAGCTCTAACGTCAACATCTCCTCCCGAGGAGCCCGTGGCGGCGACCTTACCTCGATCCGTGTCGTAGAGGTAGACGAACTTCTGCCACTTGTAGTGGGAGAGCAGGCTGAGGACGGCCCCCCGGAGGGCCGGGCGCATCTGGATGACAAACTGCACCTCGTTATCGGTGGGGTAACTGGGCGTGACGAAAGAGGTGTGCAGGGCGCCGCAGAAGGAGGTCAGGGTGTTCATGGACTTCTTGTCGTAGAATCCAAAGATGGCGTAGACTCCGCGGGAAAACTGGGAGCAAACTGCAAGAGGACAACGGAAGATTTCAGTAGTTGCGCGCGCTCACACACACACCCAGACACTCACAATTGTCTACCTCATCACTCGAGGTGGCAATGGATCGATTGGGTCATTTAGCCCTACCTTAATGTCAAGCCAATTAAGAGTTGCGGTGACTTTTAACGACCCCCGTTGTGTATGACAAAGCAATTTATTCTGTACGAGCCGTTCCGCTGCTCTTGAACTATTCATGGTGCGGTTCAGGATGTATAACTCATCACCACGGGCACTAATTGTTCCCGTAGATCTTTTGACCCGTCAGTCGCTACAAAGGTCTGCGGGAATCTGATTAAAGTGTGCTCACGCTCGGAAACTTCACACACCCCGTGCTGACTCATGTGTATTTGCCCTTACGATGATTAAAAGGAAAAACAGGCCCGGAATAGACGGGATTTCGACAGCATGCGGGCCCGCTGTCCACCCACCTGCTTACTCACACGGTGTTACGCTCAATACTGCTTAAATATAGACAGGAAAGCGTGGAGAAATATGTCAAAACGGCAGCCTTAATCGCACGTGTTACATTTTAATAAACATACGTACATTTTCGTACTGTAACGGCATCTGTACACCCACACGTGCCACTTCAGGTTGACCGCATTTACATTAAGAGCGCATGAGCTGGCATGGATCATGGAGACGTTCACATTCAACGATATCTAAGACAATAGAACGTTCCCAACATGCTGTGTGCACAGGATAATGTGTGTGTTGTGGAACCCACAAAGGCTCTATTGATGTGCTTGGCTTGATTGCTAGTTTAAGCGTCATGAAAAGGATTCCCGGGTGGGAATCAATCCTCAGATAACAACAACAAAGTCCCCCCTGCTAATTCAACAGAGGGTTTGAGTCCAGCCCTTAAGAAAAGGTGGACCCCTCGCTGTTCCAGAGGGCTCAGATAGTTCGGTTTCTGGTCTGGCGTACCATTGATGCATCTGTGGGCAGCTTTGAGGTAGTTTACAGAGGGACACTTCAAACCAGGGGTGGGTAAACTACAGCCCATGGACCCCATCAGGTCCGATAGTCTTTTCGATCCGTTCCGCCAACGATTGGTACAGAATTCATAATTTTGACTGCATTGAAAACAAACAACTACTCTACTGTACAGCAACGAAAAAAAAAAGAAACATCAGACTCTGATGCAGTGGCAAAGATGGGTGAACAACAAAACTGGTCCTTTTAACCCTTGGACGCACAACCTACCAATACCTATTCTCTTCCACCATTGGGGTCATTCTTGACCCCAATTAAAATTCTTAAAACATTGAGAATTTTCTCAAAATTAACAAAAACATAAATAAAGAAAAATACTGCCTTGTGTCACAAACATGTTTAATGAGGAGTACCAGGAATATGAATATTTTGAATTTTTTCTTTACAAAGATTTTTAAGAGAACTCCTGGGGTCATTTTTTACCCCACATGTGCTTCCAAGGGTTAAAGGGTAACATCCTGATATTGTTTTCTGTTTCTGTTTGATATGTCTGCACGTTGTGCTGATACCGCCAGTCTGTCAAAATCTAAAAGTCAATGTGGCCCCTGAGCCCAGACGTTTGGCCGCCCCTGCCTTAAACATATCATCCATTACTGAATTTGGCACGACGCCGACACGATGTCCTCAGCTCGCGTCTGCTGACTAGAGCTGCTCGATGACATCACCAACCCCGGCAACCAGAGGTACCAAGGCGTGCGGAATGTTTGTTGAAGCAAATCGTCGCCCACTTTCAAACCATCAAATCAACGTGTGCATGTGTTGACGCGGCTCCAGATGAAAGCGAGGCGATGGCCATTAGCCTGTGTATTCACATGTGTATTTAAAGCACGGTGTAGTGCCGCAGTGTGAAATGTCAGGCGTGAGAATCACTCAGTCAGGAGCCGCTAATGTGTAAGCTAATACTGAGTGTCAGGAGTGCTTTGTTTTCTCCCAACCGCAGAGTTCGCTTATTTTCCACGATTCTCTTCCCTGCTCCACTTGGGCAACCAAGCGTTCTACAGTAGACTGTTGTTTACAGTTCCTGGAGAGGAGTCTGTGTCTGACAGTGAGCTCGGGATAATTGTTGAGCAACTGCGCAGAGAATAACGGGACTTCCCACCTGTATTGCTGGTTAATGGGATCATCCGATATCTAAACTTTCTATCGACTGAGAAAATCTTGTGCAACTCCTCCAGGTACAACAGGCAAAAGTGGTTTCCTTAACTGATGTATTTACTGAATCGTCCTTGCATTGGTTCCAAAACACAGAGAAAACACAGAGAAATCTAAAGACAAGCCTGAATGAATTCCAAACAATAGAATAAACATACAAACAATACATCGTTGGCTGTGTCCGGAGAGGAATTATCTCAAGCCTCCTTCTCTTTCCTCTTTACCTTTGCTATCTCTTAGACTTAACTTCACCCAATGCCTTCTGCCATGCTTCCATCTCTCCCTACTGAGATCACTTCCTCTCTTAGCACCTATGTGCTGTGTACCTGTGTACACAGCATATTCCTTCACAACAGCACCGCCACAGTGGTGCCCAAATACAACATCAAAAAATGGCATACTGCATGTCAGTGGTCCCCAACCTTTTTGGTTCCATGGACCTGTTTCATGCTAGAGATTTTTTTCAGGGATGATAGAGGGGTTGGGGATGTGGTTATGTTTATTCTTTGAAATAGATATATACAACAATAAATGCATAACTATAACGAGTTTCCACAGCTGCATGTAAGCATTATTTATTACACTGCTCCGATACCAGAACCACATCACCATAATACAGAATCAGTGGGGGCGAGGGTTAGCTTGTGCATTTACCAAATTCTCGAGAGACGTGGACAATTGAGTTGCGTGCGGGAGAGAGGAAAACGTCGTTCTTGTTTTCCTGAAACACCTGGAAATATAAATATATGTCCAGTTTCTACTGCTGTTTATTTTAGCGGCCCGGTACAAAATGGTCCCCAGCCTGGAAGTTGGGGAGCGCTACAGCACATATTTACATTTTTCATCCTGTGGTAATTCACTTGAACGCGCTATTCCTGAAGTATCGCTAACCACCCTTATACTCAAGGAGAAGGCCGCACCCGGCTCGAATTTGGGGATTGTGCTCATGGTTGCTCTGTGAAAGAGCGATCTGAGCACCGCTGGGTTTACTGCTACTACTCTCTCCATATCTGCCCTGCTACAGACACACACACACACACACACACACAGTCCCCTGGCCTCCGCTGCCACAACGAGCACACACACACACACACACACGCTGGTGCACAGATGCAGAAATACGAGGACACATAAGCTCGCAGAGGACTCGGTTTGCTCGATAAGTGAATCAACAGATGGACAGTGGCATTGTGGGTACATGCTGCAGGGCGTGTGGTGCAATCTCCCACACTAAATGGAAGCCAGTGGGAGCCGCCGTGCTCGGCGAGGCCCAGTTTCTCCGCTCTCCCTCTTAATTTGGGCCAGGACTGACACAGAACCTCTCCCCCCGGATGCGATC
Source organism: Carapus acus (assembly GCA_900312935.1). Taxonomy (NCBI): domain Eukaryota; kingdom Metazoa; phylum Chordata; class Actinopteri; order Ophidiiformes; family Carapidae; genus Carapus; species Carapus acus. Next base: position 2,959 of record OMPJ01006634.1, on the reverse strand, counting down.
TGGCAGCCTCTTTCTCTCCGCTCAGCCGTTGTCTACTTATTAGGTTGAGGCGGAGAGCCAGGCCCCGGCTTCGACGGGAGCCATGTTTTTCCCTCCCCGCCGTTCGCCCCCGAGCTCTCCGCGCCGCTCCTTTGTGCTCTGGTTTTAACCTCGCCGGTGACTCAAACTCCGTGTGCCGTGCCCTCTGCATGGGTCGCCGTGTTGTACCGAGTGTGTTCCACTCATCCATTAGTAATTCTGTCTGCAGAGATATGGATTCACAGCACGCTCTCGCTCTCTCGCTTCCTCTCCGATGGGAGGGCAAAGCACCAGAATGTTCTCTGTAAGGTGCATCTGTGCATCAAGTAATTGTCAACATTTGTTCCCTTCTGCTTGGATTTTTGACGGTCAACAACAACAATGTAAAGCAACTCTTTCCAGAATGAAGTAGTACCTTATCATAGGGGTTTTTTGTAAGATTTTTCAAGATGCAAGCCGTTTCTTGGGTCCATATTTTTGTTGGGGTTTACGAGCGTAAATCCGAGTTAGGAGTGGTGCTTGGGGACACTGGCGCTACTTCGCGCTAGCACTGGTATGCACTATCTATGACCACTTACAGATACGAGAAACAGGAAGTTCAGCATTGGAAGAATCATTCAAGGCTCGTCATGGGTGGTTTGAGAACTTTAAGAAGAGAACCAACATCTACTGGGTGGTGAGGCATGGAGAAGCATCTAGTGCGGACGCTAAGGCGGCGGAAGGATGCGTCACGCGATTGGCTGTAGATGTTGGGAGGAAGGATATGTTCACAAACAAGGGTTTAACTGGGACCGAACCCCATAATTCTGGAAAAAATGGGTTGGAAAACAGATTAAAACTAGTTATTCTAGATTTGAAATAATCATTTGAGGTAACGTACAACTGTATATGAATGACCACCATCAATACATAAACCTAGAGATGTTGATATTGGCATAAAAATGTAATATCGGTATCGGATTTTTTGGCTTTAAAACCGATAAAATAAAAACCGATAAAAATAAAGTAATGCTTGCGTACACCAAAATAGTGCCTATGCGCTCCTGAAGCGTTTACCGGCGCACATATCGGTATCGGCCAATATCGGTATCGGAAATGAGAGTTGGACAATATCGGCATATCGGCAAAAAAGCCAATATCTGACATCCCTACATAAACCCACATAATATCTCCCTCATGAGCTTTCAATCCTATGTGCGCACGCGGGGCTCGTTCAGGAACAAACTAAGGGTGGCCTGAAGGGACAAAATCATACAAGCTTTACTCGTGATGATATAAAATGAGTTAAGGTCTGACTTTAATTGCGGCGCAATTAACACGTTAGCGCTGGCAGCCCTAATCAAAACATAAATTCTTGATGCTCTCCAGCTCAGTTCCTCCTCTCTGTATTCATCGGTAACTGTGCCAGTCGAGCTCTTATGATAATAAGCACACACTTGAGGAAACAAGTAAGGAGTCAAGGAAGCACCAGAGGTCACAGCATAATGCCTTCTTAGGGCCAAAAATAGCTGAGCTAACACTTCATGCCTGTGTTATGACTTAAGTGTTTACCCTGCTTTTTTGATTTTAAAAGACCTGGCGCTTGAATTCCATCGACTCAGTCGTCGCAGAATTTTGCTTTTCAAGACAAAAAGGTGGTCTCAGGCAATGATCTGATCCATCTCCCTGATTGGCCGTATCTTTTTATTTCATATTTTTGCCATGTCGCTAAGCTGTCAGGCGGATGAGAAGCAGAGGTCATATTCCCGGCCGAGCCAATAAAGCGTTTGGAGGGAGCAGGAGCGAAAAGCTGCCGGTTTAAGGGGAGCGAGAAGCCCGGCTGAGCCCTCAGATCACTTTGGATCTCAGCGCTGTCATCGTATCGGAGGGAAAAATGATGCGATGGCGTGGCGTGG
>OMPJ01006632.1:1341-50634 GCA_900312935.1 Carapus acus | reverse complement strand
GGGGGTCCCCCTCCATCTCTCTCTCTCTCTGTCTATCTCTCCCTCCCTCTGTGTCTCTCTCTCCTTCTCCCTCTATGTGCTATCTGCATGAAACAGGGTGTGCAGTGTATTCTCGTTAACTCAGGCTCTGACCAATATGTACATTTGTATGTGTGTGCGAGGGTGTGTGTGTGTGTGTGTGTGTGTGGGCGGGGGGGAGCCGAAGGCTGCTACCCGACATATTCCATCACCCGAGCTTCTCCCTTAATGCAACGATTTAAAGACACCCAAATACCTTAACAGCAATACACACACAAACACACACACACACACACCCACCCCTCTTACATCCATTTACATTCTGCTGAGCTGCTCCCTCCTGACTGATAAAGCAGTGGCAGGCTGGAGGAGAGAGAGGAGGTCCAGCATTTGCACAGAGATGAAAGCGAGTCTCTCCCAGCCTGACTTATCTCAGTCGCACAATGGCCTCCGCAAATTCCCCCTCAAATCCCCCCGCCAGCGTGGCAGCGACAGGGATGGAGAGAGCTACACGGACACCCTTAAATTCTTGATGATATTGCAATTACAAGGCAGCAACGGCTGGAGCCACAGGCAGGCGAGCACTGAGACGGAAACAACACAAGATGCATTCAAAGTTAATTCGGCGCTGCAGGCTTTAAATCGTGTTGTTAGACACAAGATGAAACCAAAATGGCCTTTGAGCCTTTTTGACTTCGGCTCTGCTCCACATCCTGAAGGCTCCTTGGAGCAGCTGGTGATAATAAGCGGGAGAAGTACATGCTGAGCACCATGGGGGCTCAGGGCCCTCTTCACTTTCCATTTTTCTGTCTCAATTTTTGTCACACATTGCGCAATTATCGCCTTAATGCTGTCATCGGCTGTGCGATTAGCGGCTGGATGCTCTGGGGGTGAAGTGCCTCTTAGCAACCAGCCTGCCAAGTAATTGAAAGTTTGCCTCTGCAGTTTTACACCAAAGGGAGAGCAAAGCTGGATTCTCCTTATACAGCAGAAAGGAGGCATTGCAGGAAAGGGCTTAGCTCCACTTTGGTAAATGTAAGCTCTTGTGAATTTTGCTTTATTGCCTTTTAAATCAAAGCTCACTTCATTGGCTCCTGCACTTTTTCCTCCCCAATTATTTTTTCCCTTTGTGAGGTCATGCTCGTAAAACATAGCCAGCTTTTGAGTATAGCATAACACACGAGAAAAACTGCAGGCTTGCACTGTAGTCTTTAAAGAAAAAAAGCATAAATTACTCTCCCTGTGTCAGACGCCTGCATGCGTGTGCTTAATCTGCTCGATATCACCTGCTTTGTATCTGATACAGCGGCTGCTGGCTCTGGGGAGGATGGAAAAATGGAGAGCGCTGAAGCAGTCGCCTCAGCGGGAGCTCTCGCAAACGGTGTGAAAGCAGTAAGATGTTATGTTTATTGTCAAAGAGGATTCAAAGGGACAAGTGGGTTTCTCAAGAGTGTAGGGTAAAATGGTGTTTCAGAAGGAATCCTGCTGATCCGTGGTATTCTGTGCGCCGTGGGACAATCATTGGTCAGATATCTCAAGCATGGCTGCTCCGTGTCTGAGCACAGGAGCCGTGGCAGTGAGGCCCGGGGGCTCCGTCGCCATATGCCAGCATCCCCACAGTGGGCACAGCCTCTCTGCAAATCACCCGAATGGGAGAGCAGGTCCGCAGATCTTTTCATGACAAACCAGTTTGACGAAGCTTTTACAAACGCAACCCAATTGAGTAGAAAGACTCTGTGCTCATTCAGATCAGGCCATTAACCCAAAGTAACTTTATCTGATCATGCGTGATTGTAATGTCAGTTAAATCCTCCTTTCTGTTTTTGAGTCTCCAGTGCAAAATAGACATATTGGGGATGAATTCAAGCAACCTTTACCAACATTTGCAACTCTGATAGTTGCCAACTGTATACACTGATAGGAATATGACAGCTCTTCCTCATGAATAGTAACAAGTGTGCAGCAGAAATGCCTGACTGAATACAACATGTACAGACTGGAAATGCAGTCATTCCTTTCCTTTCTGTGTATAGAGTGAGAGTCAAAGACAGTGTAGCAAGAATTCGAACCCCCACCCTGTGAAAACCAGCCAGTTTATCTGAATCATCATCATCTACCCTCGCGAGCCTCATATCTAAATCCTCCCCTGGCTCTATTACTCAAATCACCTTTAAAAACAAAAGCTAATCCAATAGGTGCCTCCATGCAAGTATTTCCAGGCAGTAAATCCAGCAGTAAATGGCAATGGCTCCAGGCTGTTGCCATGGTATCGGATTATTTACTGTACATCAGCCCCAATGACTTCAAACAGTGTAATACATGTTTTTGCTGCCATATTAGTGTCACTGTTATCATCCAAAGGACACATTTCCTGCGGGTGATTTAAAGCATTAAACAGTGGCTGGTTAAGAACCATACCATGGGGTTGCGTGGGATGATGACAATTATTGAAGTTTGTGTCTCACTGTGCATCAGAAAATCATAGTCAGTCATAGTGTTTCATGTTGTCATCGTTTGCCAACCACTAATCCATAATGTTTGTCATGTTCTCTCTCACACTTCAGATTATCATAGGACATTAATTTCAGGCAAATGGCAGCATGACGGTTCTGACATGGTCAGCTCATTTATGCCTCCTAAAATACCATTTGCATTCAGTCTTGAAACCTTGGAAACCGCAGAAAATTGCAAGGTGGTTAGACTTAAAAATTCTCATTTAACTGTGACAGAAATTATTCTTGTGAGTCCATGATGTGTAGGAGCCACAAACCAGAAGTCGCTACAGCAAGGACCACCATTGACAAAGTATACATACTGTATATCGACTGAATCAGAATTAAAGTCATCCAGGAATTTCTCAGGAAATGTGAGGGCAAGACTGGAGATAGCTGGGAGATAAAAGGCAGTGCCCGAGGGTGGGTGATGAAAATCCGTCTTCACCCCGGAGGACTGCTGACGTAGATGAGGCTACTGCCAAGTTGCTGGACTCCAGCCCAAACAGGCAGAATGTGTCCCAGTGTTTTCATCGTTGCGGGAGCAATAAAAAGCAAACACAGCTCAACTGATGCTCAGTCACATCTGAAACAAATAGTCTGAAAGTGGCAAAGTGGCAGCAGGCACTTCATGGCTGCATGCGCTGCACGGCGCTCGAATCCATTTATCAGATAAGAGTGTCAAGCAGGCTGAAAAAACGTTTACCGGTGCCGCCCAAGGCTTCATGGTCACAATCGAACTATGCTTTCACGTGGGTGTGTGACAGCTGAGCTGCTTTTGCAGTAGGCTTGCTGTGATCTCGTGTGTGTGCTGCAGTGCGCAAACTTCCAAGTCCTACAATACTTCACCTGCTTGTGACTTCAATCTTCAGACGGTGCGCGGAGGTAATTACATGCAAAGCCTTGCCCAGAAAAAGAGATCGATCCATAATTATGCAGAATTTATGCAGAATTAACGTGTGCATTTTAATGTATGTGTTCATCAGCGGAAACAGGTTGAGGGCAATCACTGGGATGCTGGAGGTGTCAACATATCCTCCCATCACGCTGCCACTGACTCAACCAAAACACACTCATGATAAAATACACTCACACACTTACATCAGTTTGTGACTCGTTAATGTCACCTGAGCTGAGGCATTAAATCACTGAGCCACAAGAGTAGGCAGGTTCTGCCTCTGTGACTTTAAGTTCAGGGGGCACAGAGGGTGTGTCAACATTACAATTCATTTCTTAAGCTTACATTTAAGAACGATATATAAACTGAATCATTCCATCCCTCCAAACAGCACTGTGCGGCAGAGATACTCTTACTTTATGGTGGACATTGCATGTGTTCTACCAGTCCACTATTGTCTTCTGAAGACTCTTGACTCCTCAAAGGTTTTTCCTCATCTTGCCCTTCTTCTGACCTCGTCCAAAACCTGACTTCTTGACTTCGCCCAGCCACTTTTTACTTTTGGACCGAAGCTTCTTGAGGCCTCCACTCTGCAAGAACTCGTGCTTCTGCTTTTTCTTACGCAGCTTCAGGATCTGCTGAGTGTTCCTCAGCTCTGACCGCGCTTTTCCTCCTCCGGGCCTGGCCTGTGGTCTCCCGGGGCTATGAGACTGGGGGCCATGCCGACCTCGGCCTCGCCCTGGGACAAGGATGAGACAGAAAGGGGGTAAATAGAGGGAGAGAAACCGTGAGCAAATATTGTGTAAAATGTAACAGCAGGAGCAATTAGTGCAAAATGCTCTTCCTCTTTACCTCCTACAGCCTGTCCTCTTCCTCGTCCGCGTCCTCGTCCTCTTCCTGGTCCCATTTCGCCCTCTGAATCAGATCCGCCATCATTAAACCTGTACTTTCTCTTCCACTCCTCATAGCTGAAGCACAGTTAAAGTTTAACGACATAATGATTGTGAATCCTGCAGTATTTGTAGATTGTGTACAGGAAAACATCCACAGTGACACCAACAGAACACAAAGTGAGGTACCACACAAACATCTAATAAATAAAGGATACAAGTTCTTTTTGTTTTTTGTACTGACAACCTGGCCAGTTTCAATTTTTATCTTCTTTTTCTGGTCTTGCTTGCCAGTTTCTCGGACAAACCGCTTTCTCTTGCGGTCCCTACAGTGATAAAAGACGGAAAAAACTTGAGAAAAGAAACTAAAACCACATAACGTCACACAAGGCAAAGGTCCAGAGGTGAGATGCATGAGTGAGCATGTGAAGAAATGTATTTCTGACCATTTCATGATTTTTTGATGTTGGTTGAAACCATCACCCTCATCTCCCATCAGGTCCAGGATAGCTGTAGAGGCCTGCTGTTCAAAGTTAGTGCCTTCACCACTGAGGCTTAACCTTTAAGACAAGTGGGGAGCAAAGCACCAGTTATGGACAAAGAGACGAGGCACACTGACAACTGTGTACGAATGTCAGGTCCGTGTCCTCACCCTCGCTCTGAATCAAAGTCCTTGGGTCTGTAGGGGATGTAGTATTCTTCATCTTTGCCGGCAGGTCTATTTTTCTTGCTCTTTGGCCGGTCATCGCTGCCCTCCTGCCTGGTTTTCCTTTTTCCTCCTACCACTTCAGAGAACACCCCCTGGTGGAAGGATTCAGACACTACAATTTATATCGTGAGAATGAGTCAGATGTGAAGAGATCATATTCTATAGAAATATGTCCTCCATTAATCATTGACATGCCAAGATACAACTGTGGGACTTATGTACATAAACAAACAAACACAGAGGTAAGTAAGAGGGTAATAAGGTCATACTGATACTCTCTGGTGGTCAGGTCATGGTATGTGTCAACACTGATTATTTACATACCATGATCACCTCCTGGGTATCTTCCTCCTCCTCTTCCTCCTCCGCCTCTTCACCATCTGAGGGGAGTGAGGAGGCCTCACCAACTGTGCTCGAGTTCATGGGATACTGCAGTCTGCTCTCGGCAGCCATGTCCTCTCTGTGCTTGCTGAACTTGTCCACCAACCGAGCGTCCTTTGAACGCTTCGTCCGCATCACCTCACTGGCTGGCGTCTTATTACTGGAGTTGATCTCAAAAATTGTCTGTAGAGAGGCAGCGACTGTTGTCTTTTCCTTTCGTCACATATTTGTAGATCAGGTTAATGCTAATACGAAGTGCATGATGGCGCAACTCACCGATTTGGATTTGTAGCCCTTTATGGCGTCGACTATTTGAAGGCGCTCAAGCTCCATTTTCTCCAAACCCAAACCTATAGCATTGAACGGAAATGTATTCCTCAACCAAGAAGCACATACACGCATGCAAGAACACATGAACATACACACACTCGTTGCCACCTCTGTTTGTCATGCCTGACTCAAACGGACCTAGCTGTGGATGGACAGCCATGGTGGACAGATCGGTGCTTTTCACCCGCCTGATGGACTCGGGTGAGGGATTTGGCCTGGACTTCAGATACTGCTTGTAGGCATTCTCAGAGACACGTTGGAGGTTTTGTAGGTCAAGGGAGTTCTCGTGAGCAGTCACCAGATGTGAGCCTTCATCATCAAGAATACTTTGAGGAACCCGACCACACAGGCCATCAAAATCTATGGTGGGGATTTGGGTTTAAGGGAGCAAAAACAGAGAGTCTGGGTTATATCAAGAGGTTTGTGTTTTCACACACTCAGACCATGATGACATTCCTAACAACTGAGACTCAGGGATGAGTTTGCAATGCAAAAGCAAACCTGGCGTGTGTTCCGGTGTTGCGAGCTGAAGAGGTCTCCCCAGGAAGAGGTGAAGGTCATAAACATGCGGCATTTCGTCAGTACATATCATACTGTAGGCTGTACCACTGCGGCCTGCACGAGCCACGCGGCCTGATGGGAAGAGACGGGATGGATGTTTGTAAAATAAAATGCAGCGACAAAAATGTGTTTCATCATTCTACTAAGAGGACATGGCAAATTTCTTGTGTTCGTCATCAAACATCTTACCAACTCTGTGCAAGAAGAGTTTGGCTTTTGAGGGAAAGTTGTAGTTGATAACATTGTCCAGCAGGGGTATGTCTATGCCACGAGCAGCAACATCTGTCACCAGCAGCACCATGGCTTTCCGGTGTACAAACTTCCCTATATTGATCTTCCTGGCCGTCTGATCGAGGGCACTGTAGATGTAGGCGCAGTCGATACCTTCTGACGATAGCAGCTGGACAAACAAAGGGATACACAAAAAAAACAAACATCCATTCAGACCACGAGACTCGAGAGGCAAAGGCTACAGTGTGATGATTCACACCTCTTTCAGGTACTCCACGTGATGCTTCGTGGCTGCGAAGACCACAGTCTGCTCCTGCGGCCTCACCACATTCCTCAGGAGGTGAAGCAGCAGAGCTGGTTTGTCATCAATGCGTAGATGGAAAAATGACAGCTGATGAATGAGAGGAGACAGAGACCGATGGGTAAATGCTGAGGTTGCTGATGGCTTAATACAGTTGACGTTAATTCATAACAATAGTGTGGAGGATGCATTTGAAATCTCTGCTGAGGTTGCTTTTAAACGAAGAGGCTTCCTTTTCTTACCCTGATCTGGTCATTGAGCTTTGAATCTACATCCAGTCGGATCAGCACTGGTTCTGTCAAGCCTGCAAAAAACAAAAAACAAAACAATGACAAGAGTTGGTACGCATACTCAGCAGCACTGTTGATGAATGAAGTACCTAAAATGATGGACAAATCTAATTCCCATGAAGAAGCTGCATATGTCTAAAATGTTATTCCAGTTTTACATAGTCATTACTTAAAAAAACATTTGGCAGGAAACACAGTCTAACCAGCATACAACTGGCCAACGAGAAACAAATGACGCACACCAAGGTGAGGCACAGCATTTGCGTGTACAGAGTAATGTCAACAGATGTCATCAAGTATTTGCAAGTGTAGCTCTTTGTGAAAAGACGAGCTGCTTTATGTCTCACCAGCTCTGGCAAACTCCACCAGCAGTTTGGGCAGTGTGGCAGAGAACAGAAGCGTCTGTCTATCATCTGGAAGCCGGCGAATAACTTCTTGAAGCTGGTCTGCAAAACCCATCTCAAACAGCCTGGGAGAGGCAGAGAGGTGATACACACGCATTGGTCCAAGGGTTCGTTATGCCGTTAAATGGCCCAAAAACACTTTACACACCCACGCATGGCTCACCTGTCTGCTTCGTCAAACACCACATACTGAACGCTCTGCAACTTCAGGTTCATTTCAGTAATGACGTGCATGAGACGACCCGGGGTGCCAATGATTCTGAGGAACAGATGACAATGACAGATGACAGTCATCATCATGGCTTCTTGACAACTAGGTGGACAAAAGATCTTGTCTCCTTTTGCCTTATTTTCTGATGAGAGCCTCAGATCAGACAGACATTTTCTAATTTCACACATGATCGAGCCATTATGCTTGCAGGTGTTATTCAAACATTGTGTTAATATGAGTTAAAATAATACTGCTACGATATCCTCAAGTCTGTAAAAATGTCAATCTCTGTACTCACATATCAGGATTTTCATGAAGAGCAGCAAACTGATCATCCATTCTGTAAATAACCCACAATATATCTTGCATTATACATATCAACACATCACACATTTGGGTAAAATGTCATAAAACTGAAAGCTGTGTGGGAACCAAACCTGTCTCCACCGAGGATCAAGGCAATTTTCAGGCCAGTGAATTTTCCCAGCTGGAAAATCGATGATGACAATCAGTTATCTCTCCCCAGAGCGATCAGTTCAATTACTGAAAACATCCTCAAGCCATCAACAAAACCAAGTGGAACACTTCTGCAGCGTCTGTCTGACCTCTTTGGTAAACTTCATGGTCTGCAGGGCCAGCTCCCTGGTGGGGGTCAGGATGAGGGCTCTAGCCCCTGTTTTGGCCTGAGGTGCCTTCAACTTCTCAAACATAGGCACCAGGAAAGCAGCAGTCTTACCACTGCCAGTCCTCGCCATGGCAACAACATCCTTGCCATCCAAAATCATTGGAATAGTCTGAGGAAAGAAAAAGCATTCAGGATGGAGACACGCCTCCGTGACTGTGAACGCAAAGCTTAGGTAGTTGCAGTTTCTCTGACCTTCCGCTGAATAGGAGTTGGGATTTTGTAACCTTTCTTCATGACCCCTTTGTACACAGGGTAACTGAGACCTGAAATGAAAGTCACCAAGATCATAGTCTCCATTCTGGGCACACAATGGATACCAAATATCAGACTAGGTCAACATAATTTTGTGATTTTTTTGGGACAAAATTAGAATGGTCCCCTTACTGAGTTACAGCATTACACTCAATGTCGTTGCAACCAAAAATAGTGGTTGATGGTATACAAGGGCAGAATAAACTTTTTCTCACCCATAGACTGAAAGCCGCCAGATTTCTTTTTCTTCTTGTTCTGGGCTCTGACGAGCTCCCTGGTGTCTGGCTCCACATCTGACAGGCCATCAGCTTGGGCAGGGAACCGAGGAAGCTTTTTGCCAGGCTGTGGCACACACAGACAAGGTAACATTTCAGACAAGATTTAGCAAATTGTGCGTTCAATGAACCAAGACCAGAGTTCATCCGGGAGTGCTGCACTGTGAATGAACACTACATCCTATTTCATTGTGAGCTGTGCTGCACAGATTTGATTATGCTCCAGACAACGGTTAAGGGAAACTTTACTTACCTGCTCCATTTTGTAAAGCGCCTTGAGATAACTCCTGTTATGATTTGATGCTATACAAATTAAACTGGCTTGACTTGACTTAATATACTTAAGCAACTTCAGCAATGTGTGTTGTGGTGTAACACCGTTGCAGACAAATGCCTTTTGAGAAATTGCATCATCAAGATATGATCTACAAAGAGCAGCTGTTTAGTTTCTTTGGCAGTAATGAGGCATTCAGGTGAATGACACAGACTTTGTGTTTAATCCTCGTAATCTACAAATTAGAGACGGTGTACACTCATACGACATTTGCACTGTGACATAAACACTGCATTCCTTTTCAAAACTAAAGGCAGAAAGAGGGGGCATCCGGATTTGAACCGGAGACCTCTTGATCTGCAGTCAAATGCTCTACCACTGAGCTATACCCCCACGCGATCACTATGTTGCTGTAGCACGTCAAACTTTCTTGGATTTAACACCTATACTTGTCACAGAAGAGTCAAACATTACACTAGATATTAACGAATCACTGATCATTCGCCGTGTGTGTGTGTTGAATAATCTGATCAATGTGTCTTACATTTTCGTCGTCTTTAATTTCGGCAGCAAGCTCGAACTCTCCAACGTCTGAGTCCGCCGGCTCTCTGTTGGCCGTGTGCCTCTTCCTCTTCGTCATTTTCTTTTTTCTTTGCGCCATCACTGCTTCTCAAATGTTGACGACTGAAATGTTTATATCTAGAAAATCTCCTATCGATAGAATCCGCACGCTCTAACTCAACACATAACAACACCACTGGCGGACATGACGGACACACGTGTGATGTTCTTGCTCTTTGGTTGCTGGTTTAAGGAACAGAAGGATCGCTATCGCCCCCTACCGGTGCGAGTCACGTAGTTCAACATGATACTTGCACAGACATCAAAATGCCACACTACAGTTGTAAGCCAAAATTACTCAAAAGTTCAAATGAAGCGAGAGGTGACAGATGTAATTGCTCGTTATATATGTGTTTATGTTGATGTAGTTTTGAGTCGATAACTTCCCGCTTTGACCACGGCACCGATGAGATCAGCACCTTGATAATAAGTCATGGAGTTCAGTGTTTTAACCACATCTAGTTGGTCCTCGAAATGTCCACATCACCATCACATTCAACTTTGAAACTACATGAAAATGATCTTTTTGAGACGCTAAGCAAAATGAACGTGGGCATGAACGTCATTTCCCCAGCCAAGGACAGTTTGTCCTCGTGGACGTACAACGCTTATCCTGGACAGTAATCGATCTTGAAGATAATGCTTTTACTTTTTATTTTACAGAACGAAAACCACTATCAAACAATAAATGACTGTGTCAATATATTGGTTTGATGGGGTACACACGTGCATCAGCCTCACGTTGACAATATGCTCCCACTGCTGTAAAACCTGCGGTCATGGTAAATACGCAATGTACATCGATAATTCAACAGCAGCACCTTAAAAGAAGAGACAAATGACATTCCACAGGTCTGCTGTCTGCCAAGGCTCCCAGGGCGTGTCCTTCTACTCAGCTGACTGGGAAGATAAAATGTTTTCTTTCACATAAACTACAGCACATCAACTGAAAACAATGTAAATGCGATGATGGTATTTCATTGAATCAGTTATCCTGAAGACTAACTGGCCATATGCAAAACACCATTAGATAAACTGTCTGTATTGTGAATTTTTGAGATCCGATGGATTGCCTCTCAAATGAAAATTGTCAAAGTCTATTAGAATCAACATAAACTCTGAGGTTTAATCAGATACATCCTAGATAAAACTGTAATTTCTTTTTTCCTTGACATTGCATCTTGAAAGAGAATTCTCCACCGCATGACTAAATAATTGTGTCAGACCTTTGATAACTTGGTGAGTGTGCAGCCATATGGGTGTGCTGTCACTGCTGTGTTCGCCGTGTACTCGATATATATCATAGGTTAGCTACAGTGCAAAAAGCCATGGGCCATGGCTTGTCTACGTAGATTTGTGTCTTGCAGTTGGTCCCATATGCTTGTTACCTAGGCTGGAAAATGGGTGAGAGGTAATGTGATGTATTTGTGCCAAATATGTCTGAGTCACCATGGTGACTATTGTCACACACTAGATATACACCAGGGTGCTGTTATATTTCATGGTGGGGAGGGATATTGCATTAAAGGCCTTATGAAAGAGGAAATGATGTAATATTTTGTGGCCACTGTATGTGTATTTGTACTGAATGGAAATGCAAACAAAAACACAGAAACAGGCTGAAGTTATCTCTGACAATTAACATCCATTCAAGACTCCATATAACCACCATTAGCACTTAATCCACACTGTGCGATACCTGGGCCACAGCGTGACTGTGCCTCACTGGTCCCACATCTGTGTGATGACCCCCCTCCATGGTCCAGAGCTCTTACAGGAGCTTACAGGTGCACTCCAGTCATCACCAACAGCAGCTTTATCTCTTCTCTGGATTCCCAGGCCCTACACAGCATCCACTTGTGATACAGTGAAGGGCCAGAGCATCAGAGTGCTGCTGCTCCTTATAACGGAGGAGAGGAAATCTGATGTGCAGTTATTTCAGCAGGCCTGTGTATGCGTGTAAAAGGCGGCAAACGCTTATAACAGACTGTGTATGATTTACAACATCAGCAGGATACAAACGATTACCAAACAACGATAATTTTCAGCTTTCACCACAATAAGGACACTGCTGCCAGAATCAAATGACTATGAATATTCTTTGTACACATAATCTTGGTGTGCGTTTACTGTGGGACACGCTAACATCATGCCTACACAAATGCAGATGGACTTTACAGACACATTTGAACAGTGCTTTTCTGTAAAGCTTGAATGGCTGACTATCTGAGGGCAGCTATGCATGTTCCTTTGGCTCTCCTGTGTGCCTGCTGCCCAGCCAGATAACATGTTTGCATTTCTCAGGCTATCGCCTCCTAGGCAAAAGGCCACTTAAGGAATGACAGGGGTGGACATGGTGATATTAGCTCCTCTCCCATCAGCACTCTCAGTAATTGCGTCAAAAACTAACGGCAGTACATGTCAGTTTAACGTCTTATTAACTGAACAATGCGTAGTTGAGCACATGGGTAGTGTCACCACGGCTATGTTTGGCGCAAAAATTGGAAAAAAGTCATCATCTGTTCGGCACCCCATATCCCTGCAAGTAAGTTGGGATATTAGTCAGCAGTGAATTTAAGTCTCCGGATGTGTGTTTTGCTCTTCTTTTCCCCAAGTATTCCCCGCGTTAAAGCCCCTTGGACCAGCTCAGGATGTTTCCAACCGTATTACGCACATGCTAATCCTGCACTTGACAGAAGCACAGCAGATATTTCCACACCAACCTCTGCTTATCGCTTCTAATTATAATTTAAAGATGCTTGGTGAAAGACTGGAGTGCTGGGAAGTAAAGGCTCCAGCATTTGTCAAAACACCCCATAAACAATGGTGGTTTGTAATGTTTTGGGGAGTTCAGACGGTCCATGTTGCGTAACGTTGTATTATTGTCGCACCTGACAGTTGTTTTGAAATAAAAGCGTTCCTGTAGCTTGCGAGCGGGTCTTTGTGGTGATGAGGATGATGAGGTAACAAACCTGGACGTAGTCCACTCACTCCTCAAGTCTCAGTGGGGAATCTCATTGTATTACAGCACTTTACATCCTCTGCTTTCAGCGTGCCAAGGGGAATACGGCCATTAGGAGAAAGCTGTTTCCCTATTTCCATACGTCTTTTCCCCCCTTTTCCTGTTCTTCAAAATGTATTGTATTGTGCACTGGTGATATAGTAACGCATTTAAACTGAACCTCCTAGCTGAAACGGACAACTTTGTTTTTTTTTTTTTTGTCAGTCTATTCATGCTCTGCTTGTGGTGGAAATTTGCTGGCCTTGGTCCACAGCTCCACGCTGGATGAGGTTATTTTTGGGGACACTCAGGTCACAAAGCCCTTATAAAGACGTCCTCACTGCGTGGGTGGAAACAAGGTTATCAGCCTCTCTCGTTCTCCTCCATCGGACAGCGTGTTATCTCCTACCCGACACTCTCTGCCTCTCTTTGGAAGAAATCGAACTCCGGCCTCTTCCAGAGTGACCCTGGACACACTCAGTAAACTTATGTAGTGTTTGCATGGCAAAAAAAATAGTGATGCACTTCCAAAGTAAGCCCACGCACTGCTTTTTGTAATGAAAGTAATTACGCTGGTACTTTTTTCTTCAATATTACTTTTCTGGGGTTTATATTCTGGCCCAATTTATCTACCAGACTCATCTTTTTTTAATACATAAATCCATCATCATGTAACATCACAGCCCCTGTTTGGCAAAAGTACAACTTCAGCAGTTAAATTGAAATACTTCAACATAAGTGGTGTTCAATGATTCTCTCAGTTCTCATACTTGCTCCACTATCCAGAAATAAAACAGATACCCTATTTGATTCTCCTCTGACTCAGAGCTTGAAAGGGGGAAAAAAACTGCTGTTACCACATCTTTCCATCCTTGTGTCTCTCTCTTTTCTGAGGAATGTTTTCCCAGACTCTGTTGGCCCTGTCTGCCGCCTCTTTGTGGTCACACACTTCATTTGTCTCGCCAGGGATCAGAGACGCAGCAGAAATCCAAATAATCAGCGCACATCCAAGTAGGAGAACACTGAAGAAAAAGTCACGATAACAAGATGACAAAGCTGGATTCAACAGCACGTCAGGGCCACACAAATTTGTAATCATGGCCAGTGGTACTTTTATTTTTTTTACAATTTTAATGTCAATAATGTTAATGTTGTTTCATCTGCAATTCTCAGCGATTTAATTTGGTGTATTTGTATATTTCATAATATACAACATAACACATAGTATTTACGAATTCAAAAAAAAAAAAAAAGAAAAGAACTGAACTTCAATATATACGAATGCTTTGTTCTGTTTCTCCTGTCTGCAGCATTTATTTTTTTAGATACATTTTCACTTAATTTTCATTTAATTTAAATTTTATTCAGGGATGTACAACTTCTCTCAAAATAGGAAAAGTGAAATCAAGTTTCCCCAATTTAATAGTGTTCATCTCCCATTGTGTCCCTTTTAAAATTTTCAGAAGCAATACATTTGGTAGCTTGTTGTAGATACATTAACGATTGCCATGACCTTATGTGAGATGTCCTCATCAGTGTCATTGCAAATTCACACTAAATTGAATCTGAAAAGCCTCCTCACTGTCGGCGCATCTCCCCTCCCTCACTAAATGCTGCACTTCACCTCACCGCCAAAGTGTGGAGCTGCAGCCATTGTCCAAAGGGGAGCCACCGCGTGCTGCCTCAGAGAGTGGACGTCTGACTGGAGTGTAAGATCCCGGATCACAGTTTGTGAGAAAAACAGGAAAATGCACAACTGATAGTGGTCAACGGCTTAACTATAAAGGGTGTTGGGCCACATATAGAGGACACCAAACAACATTTTGTTGGGTTGAGAGATGTTGTACAGTGGCCACATGAAAGAAATACTATGTTTTATACATAACTATAGCTCCATTGAGTGGGGAGTGGGCGGTGTAACCTTTTCCATAAGGAAACATTCTGGCAGTGATTTGTGGAGGCCCTTTTTCCCATCTATCCCTCCTAATAACACTCCATCCCCTCCCCCTCACGCCAGAACCTGGTTGGCATGCAACGACCTGGCCACCACCGCAGCATGGCGCCGAAGGGGTACAGAGTATGTGTATGTGTGTGTGTACGAATGTTCGTGCGGAAGCCTGTCCAGAGGGTTGGGACCCCGGATATGTTGTGGAAGTGTGTAGTGGACAGGGGCCAGACAGGACGTGACCTTGTGGAGGAAGCTCAACTGGCCCCATAGGCCAAGTGCCAATCAATCAGCAGCCCATGTCCCGCCTCCTCTCGACCACTTCAAACACACAGGAGGATTAGGCCATGGTCAGGGCCTTCTTTTAGTTTCTCTTTTTATAAATGACCGTATTAAGAGTGTTCGGCGTCAGGACTCTGAGGGGCAAACCTTAGGCGTTTAAGTTAAAAGTATTGATAAATTAGGAGAATATATTTCATCACTATAGTAGTAATGGACGATCTAAGTGAGACCTTAACTTATTCCCGCAATTCGGAGGTTTAATGCTTGCACCTTCTTGCAAAAGCCATGGTTCAGTCTTGTGTCCATACTCCCACACCTATAGCTTGGAAATCAAATCACTCAGCTAATAAATACCCGGAAAATTAAGTAATGTAGCACATGCAAGTATTGTAGCAGATGTTATTCATCCCTCGTTATCTTTATCATTTCTATTTTTCCTCCTTAATTAAAGGCGGTAACCCGCATTGACTCCGACCACCCGCTATCTGTGGACACACTTATTTATTGGTGATTTCAACCCCACTGTAATTCAGGAAGACACATTTAGCATTCCCAATCTACTGTCACCGTAGATCAAAGCTCTGAGTTTATTTTGCTGCTCTGCAGGCTGTCCCAGGGCTCACTTATGCTTCGGACAAATGACCAACAGGTCAGGAACTCCTTTCCGCCGAGGGTAGAGGCCAAGAGGCCGGCGCTGACCTGGACTGATGCAACTGGGCAATGAACAGACTCTGTTTGAGGCTAAAGGGTAGTGGCAGTGATGATGAGGATGAAGTCAACCTTCACCATTTCGGCTTTGTTCATGCACCTGTGTGTTTCCTTTCATAAAATCTACAGTGTTTGAAAAAAAGATGTTGGAGAAAATCTGAGCTTTGTTGTGAACTGTGGTGGCATGGCTCATTTTGAGATGGGAAACAATTCAGACTGCACTGCGTCACCAGTTTTATTCCATAGTTGACCAGGAAATAAAATGTCACTAGTACAGAAATATTTTGATATGCTAATGTTCTCACGAGACAGACAAAACTTTAAGCCCTTAACACAGAACATTTTTTAGCTAAAATCTGAATGTGATTTGGTCCAAACGAGGTTTTTAAACCCAGGCCTGATCATTTCCAACTCAAAATCAGGGCTCCTTCTTATCATTTGGAATGTTTAGAAATATTTCATTTGAGTCCTGATCAGTTTCTGGTTTGTCTTCTTTTTGTCTATGTCCCATGTCTGTGCCGACTATTGGTGGTCAGGTTTTTTTCTGGTTTACACAAGTCCGCATCAGCTTTCATCACATCACCCTCTCAGAAAATCAAAGAAATGCCAACGGGCTGGACGAGCTAATGATGCAGATAAAGCAAAGGTTTGACTGACGTGGTTCTCCAGGTCTTGTCCAAGTCTGAGGAAAAGGACCAAAGGTGCTAATTAACAGATCTGTCAGTGGTTCCTTGAAGTGAAGTGAACTTGCCGATAAGCCGAGTGGCTGGTAGAAGGAGACTGACGGGGGCCAACGAGCCATCTGGACCTTGTTCTCCTACGGAGTGGAGCAGTGGTGCAAAGCAGGGCATCGACAGTGGGACCTAAAGCAGACAGAAGGAAGGAGAGATGTTTCAGCTTTCAGGGCTGTGTCCTTGAATGAAGGTTTTGCTGCAATGCCAACAAATGAACCGATTCAAAAAATTTGTCAGTCTAATGTCTCATTTCAGACATTCACTTTTTCATGTACATTCAACTGTTTTCGTTTAACTAAATTTTCAGAATGTTCCACTTTTATTCCAGTTTCATGACTTCCCGGATGCCACACTGTAAACAATATTTATGGCAGACAGGGGGACTTTTCTGTATTTTTGAAAACAAATACGATGTTTTGTATCCTTCCTTTTCTTCAAATCAGTGTGCTGTTTTTGTGTCAACCACTCGTTTTTTGCATCCTTTGTTATGCTAAGCCTGTCGAGAAAATTATTTCGCCTTATGTGTGTCAAATTCCTTAAAGGAAATTTAGATAACACGGTTAGTGATGCTTTCCCAGTAGAAAACCAGAGTAGATTACTTTCAATTCATTGATTGAAACAGGTTGTAGGGTTCAGTAAGCTTTGTAGTTGAAGTCTTAATTGCTATATTTCTAAATGTTATTTAGAAATAAATCTAGTTAAGTATGGTACGATGTAAGCTCGTACTGACTGCCAGGCTTTCCCCATACAAAGAAATGATTCAACCGAGAAATAATCTAAGCCAAGAATTTGATGCTTTTACATATATTGAGGAAGATCATGTCTCCTCATTAGTGAATTAATGATTTAAAATAAATCCATAACTATTCATCAGCCGATGTAGATTTCCTTTGCTCCTGTGACTCCGTCTCCTCTACGGCGTCACCCTTTGTATCGAAATCCTCCTCTTGTTCCCTCTTGTCTCCTCCAGGTAATCACGCATCACTCTTTCATGAGGCCGTGAGTGTTGAGGAGAGACCCTGCATACCCCCTGCTGCTTCTGCCAGCAATACATCCTGCTACACGTGAGGGAACATGACGTCTGCACTCCCTCCCCCAACTGCGTGCACCTGAACGCAGTGCTCTGCCTCCGGAAAGAGAGGTCACGTCACATCCCACAGTGGAAAGGCTTGTGGGCATTCTCACCAGCAGCATTGACACAGCTCATGATGATGATTCCAAACAAAAAGATAGCTTATGCAGAATCATCATGACAACATGCGTTATGGTGCTATCGCCAGATAAGCTGTTACAACAACAATTTCAAAAAATAATGCCTACAATGTCCCAACAGCCTCTGTAATGTCCCAACAGCCTGTGCTTTCTCATTTATCATCCTTCGTCTCCATTCATTGTCATTTCGACAGACCTGAAAAATCACTGCAAATATGCAGCCGTAAAATGCAATGCTTCATCCCTTAAAAGATACTCCGGAGTTCAAAACTATGAAATATAACAGGTTAACTTGCAACCAGCAGAGGGCAATATGATTGTATGCGTCCCTGTATTGGGGAGAAGACTGTCAAGAGTTTTCAATGGTTACTGCTGACCTTTGACATAAAGGTATTTCAGACAGGATCTCAATGGATATTTCAGCTGCAGTTCTTAAACTGTAATTGGCACTCTGTATCCGGCGCGCATGGTATGTAGTTTGAAATACTCCAAACAGGATCTTGCGTTGCTCCTGGGCTATCTGTGTGGGAGCAGGAAGGTGGTTAAGGGTAGAAGTACCTGCTGTCATCCGCTCTGACAAAATCCCACCACAGGACATGATGGTTAAAAACAAATTAAAACAAACTAATACCTAGCACAGAGACACCTGTTATGCATTGATGTTTGAGCACATCTTCAACAGCTCTCATTTTTAAAATCTTTTTGAATACAACAGCATTTCAAGTTTTCAGCTCTTTGTTTTGGTCATATAGCATTGCATCTGACAGGCATGACATTTCATAGCAGTGATAATTTGATGCTATTTTGACACAGTAGCCAATGATGTTGTTGCCGAAGTGAGTGGTCACCATTAAGTTTAGCTGTCAGTCAACTGTTATAGGGTTAGACAAATAAAAGGCCACAGATGGAGAGGAAGTCGGGACTGGCATGTTGCAAGTTCAGACCCGTCCCTTGAGCCAGGCACCAGTAATGACACCATTAGTTTACTGTAGAAATGAGGTAAATGTATGATCACTGGGTTATGTGTTGTCTGAATCCACAACCCCAACAACAGATGTGTCTGTTGTGGTCTGCGTTTTTCATGGGAGCATGTTTGCTTATGGAAACTAAATAACAATATCTTAATATTTGTGTCGGCAGACACTCACCGTTTTATTGTCTGCTTTATCCTTCCATGCTTCACTCATATTCAAAAACATACATCATGCAGATTCCTAAATCGTGTTTAAAATCATTGTTGATACTATTCTCAGATCTGCTAAGGTTATGTTTTCATACAGTTGTACAATGTGAGTGTGTTGGATTATTTAACAAAAGGTGATGCAGATGTAAACTGGTGTCAACGCAAATAGTTATCATTTGGATGATGAAATTATTTAGGATTCTGACTCAGTTAAGGCTATGCAGTGATTTCTGAATACTGTTAGATGTGCAATCTGTCAGCAACACGAATACTGTTGGATGTGCAATATGTCAATATTTTTGGCAATATCCTCAAATATGAAACAATTCTCACTACATCTCTGCATATGGTTTCAGATTGTTGTGGGAAAATTATATCTCCAGGTAATTTTGTCTCAAAATTTTTGCTAGTATGGATGTTGGGCATTGTCCAATTAAAATACGTGTGTGTACGCGCTCATTTGTACTCCGGTACTGATGTCGGTTGTCAGTGTGGTTCAGTGGTCTGACTAAAAGAGTTTAAAATGATATCCAGAGTTCAGACATCAAACACCAGAGGCCGAGTGACTTATGGCGCATCGATCGCCTGCGAGAGCAAAGGGTGCACCGGTTAAGTCACTGGAAACAGTGGAAGAGGGAGATAGATGAAGTAGACAGAAGACAAGCAGTCCAGGGTCTGCTGCATGAGTCTGTTTGGGGTCTGAGGCTCTGAGCTTTATGTCAGTCAGGATATGGAGGAAAAGTTGCTCCCTTGAGACAAAGAGTGGAGAGAGAGAGTGACGGATGCAAAGGGATTGTGTGGCGCACGGAGGGCCGGGATGATAGGTGATATTAGCCAGGCTCCCTCCTCGTCCAGCTGTCAATCCGTGGGTGCTGTGCCACGGTTTTCCTCAGACTCCGGCCCCTTCTCTCCAGCTCCCCAGCTCCCACCCGCAACAGATCCCTGAGTCAGGTGCTGCATTTCAGAGTGCACCGCTGGTGATTTGCTGTCTGCGTGTCTCTGTTTTTCTAAGCAGTTACAGTTGTGCATGGGTACATGTCTGGATGGTGATGAATAACCAGGCCTTTCTTGGTTATCTTCACTTCCTTTGGAGTTTCAGGAGCCAGATGCTGCTATTCATCTTAATCCTTCCTCTCATTAAGCCCAGCTTTGGACTGAGGTGATTTCACTTTTCAGTACATTATCAAGCTTTAGAAGGACATTTTTGGATTGGAAAGTGAACTGCAGGTGTTGAGTTTATTTTCAGCAAAACTATCCTGATCTAATTGTTATAACACACTGAATCAAACACATGTGAAAGAATGGCAGTAATCTGATATTATCCTGATACAGTATGATTAAAGATGTGCGATCGGTAATAACATCTGCAGGCATGTGTGTACACCGGCTGGATTCCATCCAGGCACGTTAATGCATTTGGGATGTAGCGGAGCAAAAAACATCTGAAACAAAGAGCCCTTGAGTGTGAGATCGACCGAGATGGGAGACGTAACGCTGTTCATGTCGTTACACGCATTAAGTGATAGAATATTCAATACAAGGAAGACCTGACAGATTTCTATTGTGAAAATATAGGTCAGAATCTCATGAGCCGAAAAAAAAAATTGCAAACGTGCAAATAGCTAATATATTACCCAGCAACAGCAGACAACATTTATTGAAATTACTGACAAAATATATTCTTATACCAGCGGCCTCATGCCCTGAGTGGCAGCAGTGTTAGTAGAGTGACAGGGTGCACGCTCTTTGTTTACAATTAACAGATTTTACACAGTGTCGGCCAGCTTGATGACAGACCGCAGGCTCAGAAATTACCCATCAGGCTGTGGCAAGGAGATGCAAAGAAGATGGAGCTGTAATTAAAGAGCGATGATGGATGGTGTGAGCGGCGTCCCCTCTCACCACAGGCTCTTCCTCACAAACCATGTACTGCTCATGACGTCAAAAAAGGCAGTAAACCACTTCAACTCGAATACACTTCACACACTCTGCAGAAAGTCAACCACAGAAAAGCACAATCAATAAAGGTAAAACAGAAAAAAAACATACATATCAATTGCTATATTCCATGTACATTTAATTCTACAAATGTGCATTCTCTCCCAAAACTGAGATTGCCAGGAGGGATCACAGACACGCTGACTTTTGCCGCTCGGCGCTTTTGTAGAACCCAACAGAGCAGTAATGAAGCACGCAAAGAGGAGGACTATTGGTGTATGTGTGTGTGTGTACATGTCTGTGAGTGACCGGCGCTCACACACATGGCACGCTATGCCGGCAGAGAGGCACATGGCTGCCGTGCACATGTATGTTCACAGTGTGGCTCCATTGTGCGGCAGTAATTGATTATAAACAGGTCTCGTAGCAGGTTTTACAACTTTTTCCAGTCTTGTTAATGCAGACAAGAAATGTAAAGCGCTTTTTCCTCCTGGGTTTGAGCGAGGCTTTCTTTGGCTGGTTTCATGAACGTGCCTTTGTTACGGCTGTTGGTGACCTGGCTGCTTAAGCGGCTGTGTCAATATGAGTGACAGAGTTGAAGTGGTTGAAATGTCAGGGCCAACAGTGGACAGTGTGTCCAATTTGGGACAACTGTGTCAGAGAAGTGTCATTTCCTTTTTCAGGGCAGGGTTGGTTTTTATTATATCATTAAGTTCTGTTTTGCAAAGCCATTAGAAAAAACTAACTGATTTGATGTTATCCGGACAAGTTAATGGACAATAAAAGGAGTGAGTGCAAATTTAGTTGTGATGTCAGACTTATCAATGATGGCTGATTTAACAATTGTGGCATGACCGTACTGATAAACAAACAAACTTAACATATCATTAAAACTGTGACTGGGAATTAAAACTGGGACTGCATCATCACATAAGGCGCTTCCGAAATTGTCCCCCTGTATTTTATAAACTTCCAAAAGTCAATCATCAATCAAGCGAAGCCACACACACTTCCACACTGGACAGGAATGTCCAACTTTTCTGTGTCAATGCAAAAGCCCGACCGGCAACCACAAGGGGGCATTTGCTCTTTGCAAAAGTAGAGCATTGGAGTGAAATCAACCATCCAGAGCGCAGCTGAGCCGGGCCCCTTCCACGAGGCTGCAGTTTGAGTTGCGGCGGAGAGAAAGTGAATTCTTGTCCAAACATTCTGCATGTGGATTTGTATTCATTGCACCCCTGCTGCTATTGATATCATTACGCAGGGTGCACATGCTGCGAGGCCAGGGCCTGGGCTGGCGGCAGGGAGGTCACGGAGCTGCAGGCCCTAACGAGAAGTGACACTGGCTCCAGGTCGGCCAAGCATCCACCGGATTTCAATGGAAGCCGCACTTTCCCAGTCAGCGCATTAGATCAAAGATCATTACCTGCTAATCAAAACACACAGACATAACAGGCTGCCCCTCCTCCCCTTTGCTCCCTTATCTGGGCTGATGTTTTGGAGGAGGAGACAAGACAAACGAAGAGACAGAGCCATCTGCTGCAGCAGGCATAGAGTCGGGAAAACTCAAACATCTGCTCCCCCAATCTCTTTGTGGACTCATTCATCATCCACCAGGTCCATTCATTTGGCTTCTCAGTGGAGTGACTGAGACATACTTCCCTCAGAGTGTGTTAGTGTGCGTATAGCCAGATTACGTCTCACCTCCGCACATGGTTGGGTGTTTCCTCCAAGTCTCAGGTCTGAAAGGTGCAGGTAGAGTCGTGTCACTGGTACGACGGGCGGGTCGCTGCTTCCACTGGGTCCAGACGAGTCCAACAGTTCATTCATATCCCATGTGGATGTGTAATCGCAGTCTAGACTCAGATTAAGCTTTTCTCCTCAAGTTTCTCCTTTACAGTTGATAAATGATTTGGATACATATGGTAACAAAACAACACTCAACAACATATAAAGAGCGCTGGGCTGACCTCTGTAAGCGGTGAACGGCATCAGCTCTGCAGTTTGCTGTACCTTTTGACGCTCATAATTCTAAACACGATGAAAGGTGCTATCTCGAATTATAGATCCTCCCTTCTTGCATGGGACAAGGGAAACGGAGACGAAGCATTGGGAAAGCACTGGTGGGCATTGAACCTGCACCGAGGGCTCCATGGCCCATTAATCGTTTGTTTGAGTTTCCACCCCAGCGAGCATGTCATGTCTCCATTAGAGAGGGTTTGTTTCTTCTTCCTGTGCTCCTCTTGGCAGCAGGGGGCTCTCACACATCTCATTTAGCCAAAGCACTACTGTCTGGTGCCAGGCAGACTGTCCTCTGTCTGTCTCTCTCTCTGTGTGTGTGTGTGTGTGTGTGTCTGGTGAATTTCATGTTTTCAGGCTGCTCATCTCTCTGCTCAAGTGAATTTTAATGCTAATTGAGTTTGGAGGGAGCTGATCACCCTGTGATCTGTTGTACAAACTGAATCCCCCCTGAAATGTGCTGTCAATTAGTTAATCCCAGGGTTGACACATAATTGGATTAATTTACATTTTGTTCAGTTTCACCTTTCCCACATCATTCATGGTATATGAATGGAGCCATGTAGAGGCATCTTTCTGCAATTTGCTTCTGAGATATGAAAATAGGAAATAATTTCCAATAATTCATCAGCTGTCACAAGGGGTTAAGTAGGTTAGTTTTTAATATCAAGATTTATAATATATCAAAGATGCAATTATATTGCATGGTGTTATTTGTTGTGGAAATGCTCCTTACCTATTTTTGAAACAGCGTAAACAATTAAATAACAATTAATAAGACATGTATATATACAATGCACCCCACACATTTGTATGTGCTGTATGTATGTGTATTTCTACACTGAATATTGATTATGGTCAAAAAGAATACGTTATAATTTACTGACACACAAGATTTGTGGTTGGAGTTTTAAGTCACAATTATCAAGGGTTTTTTTTAGCAAATAACTGCTTGAAAGATTTCACCATTGAAAACGAAAGAAATGATTGTAGTGTCACTTCTTGAACTGAATTACCAAAATCACTTAACTTAATGACAGATATGCTGTGTTTCTGACAATATAATGTATACATTAAATTATCTCTCTGATCTTATTTTATCTATCTATTTTATCTATCTGTTTTGCTAACTCATTATGTCTAAAATGTCATGTTACTGATTGTCATATAATATGAACAAATTTCTGAAACAGTGTCTGAAAATGACAGCGAGCATTACTACTAATCATCATTATCAAAGTGTTTATTTGTAGATATCTGGTGTAAACTCTCGTCATGCGGCATTCCAGTCAGTCTGCCGGCTGGCTTATTGGACTTCCCAGTATAGGAGCTGACCCACACTGCCACAGCCTATCTTGATGTTAGTTTGACCCTTGACCTAAGACTATGGCGTAGACATCAGCCTGCTGACCTGTCAAATGGGCCCCTTTATTCCCGTGACCCATGGAGGCTTCCCCTTTAAACTAAAATATGGTCACCAAGCCGACAGAAGCCAGCCAATTAGGAAGTAGAAAGAAATCAGAATGGCACAATGAGCCGAGACTAATAAAGTCTCTTTATCTGCCGCCTGCCCGTCTGCCTGCCTGCCTGCCTGCCTGCCTGCCTGCCTGCCTTAATGCCCTCACCACTGCTACCACCTATCCACCTCTTGGACTGGACAAGAAGTGTTTACTCAGTACAGTTCATTGTCCTCACTGTGTAAATGTCAGACAATGTAGAATCAACATAAAAAAAAAAAAACCCAGCTTTGTATCAACTTTAAATGAACAATCACAGTTAAGAGAAAAATCTGAATTTCAGATGCAATGGCTAATTGCATCACATTTCTACAGTGATCGCCTCTACCTGTCTATCTCTCCTAACACAGACCCATTGTCTACTTGTATGTGTCCCAGCCTGTCAGAGTCTATTGAAAGCTTCTTGTCAACAGAAGAATTGAACAATACAAACCAAAATAAAAATTGTGAGGTAAGTAATCATAAAAAGGTGTAAGCACTACTGGGAAAGCACAGTAGTCATAGTCATGTCTCAGCAATTGTCTTGTCACTAATGCAACAAAGTATTTTCATCATGTGTGGTTCCATCAACCTGTCCACAGTGAACATGAAGTGGCTTTCACACAGAACACTGTTTAGTTTTCTTTTCTTAGGATTAGGGTTAGGGATTGGGTTGTCTCCTTGTTGTCATTTGGGACAGGCTTTGCACTTTTGTCTTTCATCGATTCCCTGGGCGGCTGATGGTCGCAAACTGAAGACGGTGGGTTTGAACAAATGGGCTGTTGTCTCTCTTATAGAATAAGGACAGCGGTCTCGGGAGGTGTCCCTGCTCCTCTCCCACGGCCTGCCTCTCGACACATTCGTGCGAGAGCAGCATCCTTTCGTCCCACATCCCAAAGGACCACCAAGCGGTGTCACTAAAGGTCACGCAGATTCCAGAGTTGGGCACATACTGTGGACAGAATCAATAACTCAGTAGAGTGGAACTATTGTGGGCTGTGAGCTGCAATATCTCACCTTGTTATTCTGAAACCCAGCTAATGTTCTGAGTGTGTCTCCCTCCTGGCACTGGAGTAATATCTGTTACCCTTCATATGTGGGCAGTCGAGTCACTAGTTGTGTCTGACAGAAGCTAACACAATTTTTAAATCACTTCGCCAAAGGGCCTCATTGCAACTAAGATAAAACAACATGTGAACGTGTGGACCAAGAATTTTGGACTGTGAACACCATAAATCTGGGTGTCAGTGACTCTCAACTGCAGTTTAAGATATTTTGAATTTCAGTTTTCGGACAGCTGAATCTGCAGGCAGGTTTGAGTGATTACACGTCATCAGACTAAACAATGAATATTGTGCAAAAATGGGGGTGGACAGCTCTCAGCTCTGTGACCATACGGTGTGCCGTGGCTCATCCTGACCGATGTATTTCAGATGTCAGATAAGAGCATTGCACTGATGAGAAGCAGGCTTGGGTATTTTTACCTAAGGATCCACTTCTGTCCATTGACCAAGATAATAAAGATGGACCCAGAGCAAAGATTACCGGCAGTCTGCCAGCCCCCCTTCATTTTTCACAGCTCTCTCACCGAGCAGAATGTACTTTGTTAAGTACTTGTTAAGTGTGTTATTCTTTGTCCACAAACATCACCCTGGTAATAGCACACCTACACGTCCCTGGTGTGTTTATGTATGTGCACGTGCGCTCTAAATCTCCCCTTGTTATGCTGCTGCAGATGAGTCTAAGCAGCCAGAATCAATTGCGATGTGAGTTACTGTGCCTCCCGTGAGTGTGTGTCATTCCTGACTTAGTGGTTTTGGCTACAGGTTCATGCCTCATACTCCAATCACGTGTAAACACAAACGTGACGGCATCCACTGAAGTCAAACCACGAGTATTCTCTGTTAAGTGTCCCAAAAAATTGAGAATTTACTATCTGTTGGCCACTCATGGTTTGGTCATTACTGTCCGGAGCTGCAACAGGCTGATTTATGATCTGAAACACAATCATAAAAAGTCGAGGCGGTGAGGTAAACTGCTTGCTGATATATAAATGAGCAGCATAGGTCACTAAATCAAAGCATCACACTGGTTATTTTCTCTCCGTTTCATATTGGCTGTATATTTTCCACTGACTGAGACCACAGCGCTTCCTGAAGTTGCACAACGAAAAAGTTTCTGCTCATTCATTCAGCCGTCTGAACAGTGTTGTGTTGCCATGTTGACTAACAAACACCCTTCTTTTGAATTTTCATGTCTATGGGATATATGGGATACTCATAAAATTATGACAATGATAATATACAGTAACATTAATCATGATCCAATGAACATGTTACTTTTGATGCGGGGCTGTCTGAAGAAACATGGCGCCGGTGTGTCAGTCCAAAAGAGTCCACACAAGGCCACACTGCCTTTGTCAGTTTGAAATTTCAAGAGAATTGAAATAGTCACGCAGCAGTTGTGTCTGGCCTGAAACGAATAACATGTATTTGGTTGGAGTTCACAGGAGACTTTATCTGATCTGTGAAGCTGGTGAGACCAGCCATGAGCCGCTGGAGCAAAGGGACGTGGGGAGGGACATTCGGGCCATTTCAATCACCTTGGCACAGAGGCACTAGAAAACATAAGAATGGATGGCAGAGAGATAAATACTTTCTTGTGGAAACCATTTGATCCATTGTCTATTCACACTGAAACAAACAGTGAAAAATACAGAGGGATAAAGATCATTTCTGATATTCCTGAATGCTGCTCCCTAATCTTGGATGAATTGGGGGGTGGGGTTTGGCCTTAATTCCACATTCTGATCCAAATCCTGGGGCATTGTTTTTAATGTGCAATAATTCCTGAGCGCAAATCGTCAGATTCCAGCCATTAATCTGTATCTGTATTGTGTGTGAAGATTGCTAATGCAAAATTAATTCTCCAGACATACTGTATATCGTATGCGATTTTTGAATGTTTACGTGTCAGACTGGTGTCAGCAATACCACTGTTCTGGAGATGTACCGTGTGTTTGTCTTTTGTTAGGGTGGCCCCTGCTTCAGCACCCCAAACGCAAACAGAGAGAGAAAGGGTCAAGAGGGAAAGTGAGCCTTGAAAGAGTACACCGCTTAACCTTGACCTTGGGACTGCATTTCTCTAAACGTGCATGTGTGCGACTACAGCTGCCCAGCTCGCCACTTCAGAGAGTGTTTACATTCTGAGAGAGGTCTTTATCTCTCTGAGGCCTGGGGTCTCTCTGGGTGAGTTTATACAGCCAGTGCGTGCACACACAGACACGTCGAAGAAGAGAAAGGGAGAGTTAAGGGAGAGCGCTGTCACACGTTCATCCATCTCGGCTCCATTCTGGACCCGAGCCGGGTCTAGCTGCAGCTCTCTTCGTGAGAGCCCCAAACATCACAAAAGTAGGTTACCTGTAGTCCGGCCTTTCATGGGAAAGAAAATCTGTCGGTGCAAACTCTAGCTGTGAACGTGTAGACACGTAGACATGATACTCTGAATAGGATTCACGCTATATTATTCAAAACGGCAACCTGTAGGGGTCATGTCTCTCTAATGCATGATAGCTGGAGGGATTCAAAATGTCCAGCTCTGCAGTCGCATCAAATGTTCAGATTACATCAGTGTCAGATTCTGATTGGTCCTTGGACCACATCTACAGTGCTACAAATACATACCAGCCAGAGGACACGGATACAACTCCATAAACTATGAGGTACGTTTTTGACCCATTCCTAAAGACACTTTACGTAGTCCATGACAAATGACCACAGCTTGTCTCGTGCCACTAGATTAACATTTTTAGATTACAGTCAGTCATTACTCCATGTTTGAGTGGCATCGAAGTCGTGACTATCACGTCTGGTGTCTGTCTGCTGGCCTATCAGGGGCTGCAGCCATTTAGCGTGCCTCATAGCCATCCATCTTGATATGGCCCTGTTAAGATATGGCACCACAGGGTGTCTTCCATACTGTTACTGTTGTCTGTCAGAGGATATTCTTCCTGTGAAAACATCCACAAAGCGGAAAGTCCCTTACAATGATCCAGGCGTTGCTGGATCAGACTTATGGACAATGATACTGCTGAGTGAGTGGAAATTCGTAGTGAGCATATATTTTGGTAACCAATGGGTTAGTTTGTTTTTCAAGAGTGAGCAGCAGAGACCACCAAAATCTCTCTCCCTGTCTCTCTCTCTTCCTCTCTCTCACGTACACACACACACACACACACACACACACACTCAGAAGCATGACCTTTTTAAAATACATTGATAATAAGCTGTAACAAAAGCCAAACAACCTGTCAGGGATAAGATAAAGCTGATTTACAGGCACAGAAAGCAGCAGGAATCCTCTGCCTGTGAGCCTCAGCCTACTTGCTCCAAAATACATAAACCTTGTTGACCAAGCTTCCCTCTCCCGCTTTTTTTTTCACAGCACATTAAATGATACTGACACAATAACATGCATCACGTTGGTGTCCACACTGGAGGTATGCACACCTCAGAAACAGATAACACATCTGTAGATGGAAAGATTCCACAAGTAATGAAGATCTCCAACAATTACGCAGTTACACAAGGTGTGTGTTAGATGGAAATAGATCAGATTGAGATTTTAGAGGCAAATGGAACTGTAACTCTTGACTGTTGCTCTCGGCGTGCACGAGCCAATCCAGAACCTCTCAGACCTGGAGCACAGCGGACACCAAAGAAAATGCCTGGACACAAGCTGTTATGGATCGGAGAAATACTAGTCTTGAGATATTGAGTGCCTTCGTTCTTGATGGTTGTGCTCAGTTGAGGCGATACATCACGGTGAGCTTGGCTAACTGTGCAGGGCGCAACAACGTGCCCATCTCACACAGGGCTTTTATTGATGCCATCATGTCACACATTGGTCTCTGTGGAGGTGATGCACTCCCTGCCTGGCCCAGACAGTATGTGCAAGAGTGGAGGAGTGGAGGAAAACAAAGGGCAAACAGGCTGATGTGTTGGGAGATGAGACTGGCACAAAAACAGGTGCAACATGCAGAGCCCTGCATTTAGGAAGATCAATACCGTGTCACAAAAAGACATGAGTTTCTCGGGAGGGCAATGCCTATCGACTCAAAGATGATGTAAATAGAATAAGTTGGTATCTGGATGCAGGTTTTTAGGCCTCAAAGCAAAAGCGCACCAGTCCCGAGAGATCCTGGAGAGAACGGCTATCATACAACCTTTGAAAAGTTGAGACAAAAATAGTAATTGATTTTAGAACGGACTTAAAGTGAACTCGAAATATCTGCAAAATGAACAATATATTTCCATTTGCTATCTAGTGGCCCTGACATAGATGCTGACATCGCCAGCACGCTTGATGGGTCAGCTTGCTGTGTCAGAATGTGATGGCCCCATACTGCTGCCCCCAGACGTATTGACTTGTTGTGTTGGCACATTGTCTCAGAGGGCAGCGAGGACCAAGCCTGTGGACTCAGTTACTCTGTGGGTAATATATTGATCGTCTCAGCAGTTACTGCCTGTTAGTGCTCCTACGGAGGCCTGACCTGTCATCCATCAGCAGGCATGGCAGAGAACATAGTCACGATATTGCTTATTTAGACAGTTTCCAGTCTGCAAATTACAAGCATGTGCTGGGCCCTGCTGGTATTGGATTAGCTGTGGTAGGTGCCCAAGGGTAGTCATGGCTTTTAATCACCTTCATCCAAAGGAAGTTTAAAAAGACATTCTTTCCATATCACAGGTGTGAGTTTATCTTTACCATGTTTTCCCTTGAATCGAGCTTGTTGGATGTAATCCATCCACATTCATGTGGTAAAGCCTTGTTTAGGGGTAAAGAATGTTTGGATCCAGTAATCTATTAATCATTTGTCTATAACAGCAAACTACATCTTCTTAGTGTAAATCCCCTTAATGACCATGTTAAATGCATTTTCATTCTAAGGTTCAATCTCCCTGAGCCACTAATGGCCGGTAAAGGAGTGCAAAAATTGTATTTGATTTGAGTTTTTACAGCTCTACTGATCAATGATAAGTCGTCAAAATTCACTAGGTTAACTAAAAGACAAAAATGCGGTACGCTTTCTTTCCCCCTGAATCTGGCAACCAAGTCACTGCTTTCATTACTTATTATTACTGTAAATCTAAAGGATGAATGATCGAGCAGCTGCTGGTAGAAGTGAACGCTTCTAGAGAGTAATGACAAGGATCTTCCCAGGACAAAAGCAGATAGACATTTAGACTGAGACAAACCAGCTCGCCTTAGACCTCAGAGGGCTGACATGGGCCCAAATAGGTTCCATATGTAGGATCCACCTCGGTGGATGAGAAAAGAGTTGTTTTGGACTGTCCTATATGGACAGACCCTACCTGGGATTCCCACAGACTGAATGAGCAATGGAGGCAGCCAGGCCATGGTGCCTTATCAGCTCTAATGACGAGGCAGCTGGAGGCCATTTTCCAGGCAGGCCGGGCTTGACATTGAAACATTTACATAGCCAATCCTCCCCGTGACAAGGATGAATGGGATTTCCTCCAATGTTAGCCATTCCTTCATATCTGATATGATTGCTTTACTGCGCAAATACTATAATTTCGCTCACTCTTGGTTATCTGCTGCAAAGGACTGAAGTTGAAGGCAGCTGGTTGGTTAAAAATCGTCTGTCATTTCTGGACGATTAATCTGTCTTGTTTGATGAAAACATAATGTTAGAATCAAACTGTGATTAATGCGTGCCGTGATTAAAAAGACTCTCCACCACAATGTCACAATGCAGTGATGAATGGACATGCACTCTTTCTACTAAACTGCCTTTCTGCCTTGGTATGGTGCGATATTTCACCCTGCCGAACTGGCTTTCAGGATAAGAAAAGCTACACGGTCGTATTTTACCTGTCATGACAAGACCACTCATCAGTTACAGTAAGTTGATTTGGCCCATATTCTTGCTGGGTTTCCCAATATTGTTTTTCTCGATAAAAGCCATTTTTCTCAACAGTGCCATAATCCATCTGCTGTCAGATGAAAGTGCAACAATGCTCCCTCCCGGTTGCTCTCTGCCTTGTGTCAGTCCATCTCTATTGTAACGTGTGACTCTCTAAACTCTGCCATGTGCTTGGACAAACACTGCCAGCGTTTGGATGAGGAGGCAGCTCAACAGCTCTGTCCGTGCTGTCCCAGCACCGAGACGGTCTGGTTCGCACCCCATCAACGCCACACTGTCCTCGTCTCCTTCCCTGAGATGAGAATGTTAGCTCCCTTCCCCTCTCCACTTTCCTCCCATTCTCTGCCCAAGACTGTGGCCAGGAGTGGTGCTGAAAGACTGAGCGGAGGGAGACGGCGGGGCTGTGTTCTCCCTTTTCAGCGCTCCCACCCGAGGCTCGTCTCAGGCGGCGCAGGCGGGACGGCCAGTACGCGCAGATGCTCGACCCACATCACAGTGATGCATGTCTCCGCTGATATGCTGGATGTCTTTACATGAACCAGAAAACGTGTTATCGGATGGAGCGCAATCCTTGTTCTGGTCTCCTGTGGTCATCCAGCAACTCAATGCGGACCAGGCCTTAGATTTTATTTTTTAGCCCGCAAGATCTTTGTTGTTGGCCCTGTTTTGTCAGACCCATTCCACATCCATATTTGTACATTTCACAAGATGGATTTGATTCTCTCCAAAACTTCACCTCTCCATTATCGTCATCGTAACATCTCAGTGCAGAAATGATTTGGATGTAGTTTTATCAACAATTTTTACAAGGTGTACCCTCAACGACTTTTGAAAATTACACCAACAGAAAAACAACACTCTACAGATGAAGGAGTGGGAGTGGTTTGGACCACCAAGACATGTTGGAGGCCACAAGCTGACCCGGTAAGAGAACCCATCATGTGGGGTCATTTTATGGCCAGTCAGCGTCGATTCTCTGACAACTGAGAGGTAGCGTGAGGCCAAAAAAAAAAATACAAGAGCACAAGCTCCCTCTCAGACCCAAAAATGCCTCAGCCTGGTGTCTAGCGGTTTCCAGGAGGCAACTGGCCCGTTGTGAAAAACCCAACAGTTTGACTTTCCAAAGCAGATGTTTGTGCCTCCTACACGAGATGGATTTGAATCCTCTCCAAAACCCCCCTTGTAAGCCAGGCACTCATCCATCTGTGGTGATCCTAGTTTCAGTACATCTTAATAAAGTAATCCCCCTCCCGCGTTTTTCCGCCCCCAGGAATGCTCTTGTTCTTGCACTTTTCTCCTTTGTCACGTGGGGGCACCCAGGCGGTGATTTGTTTAGGTTTCAGATTTAAGGTTGACTGAGGCCATGACTCATCATTACTCTGAGCTGACTTGTTTTAATTTTCCCTCCGCTGCAGTAACAATATAGTGTATTTGCTGAAAGATACACATTACAGTATTGAGTCCTGGCACAACTTTTATCTTTGACACATTATATTCTTAGAGATATGTGCCATATGTCTAAGAATATGGGGTTCTCCACGGGCTCTGCTTGGTTGTCCAGTGTGACATAGATGTACACTTGAAGTCTAAATAAACCTGCATCGTGCTAGTGTGAAGTTTCATTCATCATCCAGGCTTTCCACTCATTACACATTCATTCGTTTTCCCCACGATGTATCGCCAGACTTTCAACTGCTGACCATGATAACTGAAGCAGTGGCCAAAGGTTCCAACTCCTCCCTTTGAAATTCTGACCTGTTCCTTAAATGTTTAAAGAGCCTATTGCATCATCGGCCTGCGCCCACACATGCATGTTTGGGTAAATCACGGGGGGCGGGGGTGGTTTGTTGGAGCCGGGTGTTGCGATACATCATGTTTTTAAGCAGTTGTAGAGGAGGCTGGGGTTGTGCAGGGTTAATGACTGGTCCTTTCTGTTCGGCAGGGCCGGCTCTTGAACAGGATAAGAGTGCGGAGGTATCGGGGCATCTGGAGCTCAGGGGTCACATTGCTCACATCAAAGGAGTCTGGGAGTCTAGGTCAGTGTGTTCGGCCATGGGGTGGAGGGGAAGAGTGGCAGGGTCGTCAGACGGAGATGATGAGGAGCAGTAGGAGGACAATGATGGAAAAATACAGGGGAGGGGAAGGGAAAACAACAGACTTTGAGGGTTAAGTGTTGGAGCAGGGGAGATGGACTGTGCATCTATCTGTTAATGTGTCATTGGTCATCACTGAGTCATTGCGAAGAATTCCTCAAGATTTGCAGGGTGCTTTCACATCAGCTTTGTCTGGGTGACTCGGTTAGAATGGATTTGAGATGCTGTGAAACATCCCTTCATCATTTGGTTTGGTTCGCTGCAGTTTTGCAATTGAGTCAAAACCACCTGGACAATGTCACAAGTACAACAGCGGCGTACTTGCGGGTGGTATCGTCCAAATTGAACAATGACGCATCCAGTTCATTGATTAGCTAGGACCAAAAACGGATGTCCCTCCCCTTCCGTCGGCTTGCAAACGACAAGGTTGGAGCAGCACCACATCTAAGCAGTCTTTGGATCTCTGCCTTTACTTTACTGTTCAACCCAAATTCCTTTTGCACTCATACTTGCCAAGTAAGGGCTGTTGGCAAGACAGCGATCTTTGTTTGGATTCAAACTGTTTTCTGGCAGACCAAAGTTTGTTTGTTTGGTCCTCAGCAGTGATCGAAATTGAACGTGCAAAAAATGAAGGGGACTATCTGGGGAAATACTCAAGTAACTCAAGTCCAACCAAACTGCATGCTTCTGACAGCACCCTCAATCTGTTAAACAAGATTAAGGAATCGTTTGGACAATAACAATAGTAATTTGATTACAGATGTATTACTGCGGTAGTACCACATACCTACTTATCTAAGTGTCACAATCTCTCAGACCTGCATAGCAGCAATATGATACAATGGCTGCTTTGACAGAACAATGACCAACTTACAGACACACTCAGTAGTGTCTCTGTTGCACAGATTGAGACTGGATGTGCAACAAAGGTCACACTCAAATACCAAATCTATTGAATTTTCAATACAGAGTTCCCAAGAGTGCCTCAAGTCTAAGACCAATCAATCAAACGCTATCTGCATTGCATTTTTGTAGCCTCAGTCCATGGAAGACAAGCTCTTCGATGCTAACATCCCTCACATGCTTCAAATAAATGCTCTGACTGGTTAGTGATGGTGATGTTACTCCATCTACAGGCCCATCTGTTCCCTGTTGGAAGTCTGGGGCAGCTCCCTGTCATGGCTTCATCAGGAATCATTAATGTTCTCCCGCTCTGAGAGGCTGCTAAGCTTTATAAACGAGTGTCAGGCCCTCTGTCTCCTCCAGAATTCACTATCCTTTAGTGTGCTCAATTTTATTTCCTTTGGTTTCTCTTTGATATGTTTGTATTTTTGCTGGATAAAATGAATTTCCGCGTCATGTGCGATCTCCATCCCGCATGACAGAATTTCACACAGCAATATTTGAAATAATTGCGCTCAGCAGACGCAAAAAATATAGTGCAGCCAGGAGCAATCAATCATTCCAAATGTCTCCTTGGGTAACAAATATTGCAGCAAAGCTCTGTGTGGGTGGAAACGTGCAGCAGGTGTTTCCCATCAGCTGCCAAATGCTGTGACATCACTGTGTACGGGGCGTGGTCAGACAGCCAAGCCATCAAAGCGTTTTACCTCTAGAATGCAGTGGTGGACTTGTTCTCACACACACACACACAATCTTTATGTATTTATTGTGTGTGTGTGTCTTAGAGAGAGAGAGAGTATTTTGTACATGTGTATGACTGATATTGCATCAGGATGTTCAAGTAACAGTCACAGACAGAAATATGCTTTTTTAGAATTTATTGCAGGTAATCCATACTTTATGTACATATTCATATTTACAGGTATCCATGAATTTCAATAGTATTTTGATTTTATCAGTTAATAAAGTACTATCCTGCTTTTCATATGAGTATGATTTTTAAAAAATCATATAAACAGTCTATAAAACAGGCTATAAAAACAAATCAAATGCACCTTCAGTCGCTGTTACATGTTTGAGCAATCCAACTGACATGATTCAAAAATAAATACTATTGTCAACTACAA
The DNA here is from genome assembly GCA_900312935.1 of Carapus acus. Lineage (NCBI taxonomy): Eukaryota > Metazoa > Chordata > Actinopteri > Ophidiiformes > Carapidae > Carapus > Carapus acus. The sequence goes on along the minus strand of OMPJ01006632.1, from coordinate 15,221 downwards.
CAATTTAAAAAGAGCACATGTTCTGCTTAGGGCCAGATTCTCTTACACATACCACTTAACCACGGTGACACTTTGAAAACTTAGTTGGAGTCATCAATGACTCGCTGGTACTACACGTCTTCAGTTAAATTTATGTTTGTCAGACAAGTGCTGCTGTGAGGATTTATGACGTGCCTGCACTACATACCGAGCCAGTAGACGGACAACCTGTCTGACAATGACTGAACTGAGAGTATATCCGAGGAGTATAATCTCCATTCTGTCTCTTTTTGTGGGAAGAGTGAAAGCTTAAAATCAACAGATGTTTACATCTAATAGATGAAGTCTAGGTGAAAAGGTTGATGCGGGGGGGGAAGTGCTGCTCGATGGGCTGACCTGTGTTTGAGGCGGAGAAGCCTCTTTGCTTGCTTGCTGATTGATTTACACCCTGGTAGGAATTGGCAATGTAGTGTGTGTACCAGCACGGAGTGGGCTCGATTGATCGAGGTCTGGATGTTGATTTCCCTTTTCCTCTCTGTATCTGAGCCAGAAACCACCCCCATTGCAATAGAGAAGTCACAACAAAAGTATCAAATTAAGAATTCTGTATATAGTAGACAATTTTTGGTAAATTCTTCCTGCTTGCCCAGAAGATTCAAACAGTATTTGGACACAGATTGCAGAGACATTTAGAGGATTGAGAGAAAGTACTTGGAAGCAAACAGTCTTAAAATACTATAAAACCTCATCTGGACTTCAGTTTACAGCACAATCCTCTATGTCACTGCACATCTGCATGTGCGGCCCTCTTATGTGGAGCCAAATATCTACACTGGCTATAAAATGAATGTGAGGTCGACTTCAAATTTGAATTAATTTCCACATGTTATTATTTCTTTTGACTGATCTTGCTTTTCAATGTCCATCTGAAAACAATGTTTTTCATGCAACAGAGCACTTTTCCAGTTGTAGAAGGGAAAAATACAAAAACTGTTTCTGTCATCCTGTAAGCTTCTTGTGTCCTTATACATCCCATACTTTCTGCCTCAAATGACTCTCAAACCCCTGTATTATGCAAGAAGTATGTAGGGTTTTACTTAAGGAAATGCTAAAGGTCACATGACCACTGGTAATTTGAGTTCATTTATTTTTCTATCTCAACTGGGGAAGGTTTGTGCATAGACTACAGCCTACACGTTAAAAGTTGAAAATAACAATCCATAACAGATTATGCTACGGTTCATACTATGACTGATGAGAACTGGGTGCAAGCAGGTCTCACTGCGGTGTGTGTGTGTGTGTGTGTGTGTGTGTGTGTGTTGAGTTGAAAAGGATTATTTTTGGTGTTGTTGGGCGTGACTGAGGTCTACTTGGCTCAGTTAAAACAGCACTTCAGAGGACTGCACAAGCAAAGACGACCAAGTCCTAGATGTTTAAGAATTATTTTCCCCAAGAGCCAAAAACAAAATCAAATCCTCCATTTTCTCCCATATTCTATAAGTTAACACGGTCTTACCATGACATATGTCGTGAGCTACAAACGCAGGAGGAAATGCAAATCATAGGCTAACAAAGACCAGACCAAAAAAAACCTACATTTTCACAAATTTTAAACATTTACAGCTATACACAATAAGGAGTTGTACCTGTAAAAAAAGAAGTCACTCGTCAGCATACATATGATGATCCAAAACACGCCACCATGTAGGAATGCCTTAGTAAAACCAACTGCTAGGGAGGAAACCACAGCCTTTGTGTGCCGTGAAGTGGTGCCGTGAAGGCCCTCTTACGCTCTCCTCTACTGGTTCACAGCCTTTAGCAGCACGCTCACCTCCAGCTTCATCCTCACATTTACGTCCATAAGCGTCCCAGCATTAAACGCGACCAGCGAAGGGAGCACCGATCTCAACTGAACAAAGAGCCGCACGTCCCTTGAAAATATAAATATAAATTCATCTTAAGCCGGCCTGATTGGAGTCCATTGTTTTTCCCTGGGGTATCTCCGTGCTTAGCTGCCCTCGTTCCACTCTGGCATGATGCTGACGCTGTGCACGGCGTGGTACTGGTGTGGTGATAGTGTGCGTGCCATCCCGTGTGTGTAGAGGTATTCATTTCCCTGCAGGCCCGCTGTCGGCGACTGGATCCCAGGACTGCACTGCCGGCCCAGTGTCTGATGCGTCATGGGGCTTTGGTACATGGCGGCGTGATGGCCGTCGCCGAGCTGCGGCGAGGCGTGACCTCCGACCCCGCCTAGTCTGGACACCAGGGACCCTGAGGTGAAATGGGCGGAGAAGTGCTGGTAGGGCAGACGCTCCATGGGCTGCATGGTGGTGACGGAGCAGCTCCCGTAGGGCGACACGCTGGCCCAGGTGTTGCAGCTGATGTCCTCTAAGCTGGGAATGGGGTCGGTTCCCTGAGAGGCGCTGGCGTACATGCAGGCCTGCCTCTGGCTGGACTCGCTGCGGTAAGGCCCCCCGGCCAGGCCCAGACTCTGAGCGTACCCTACTGGACGGTAGTAATGGTCGTCCTCGCTGGACGAACTCTCCATGTAGGCTTTCTTATAGCTGTGCTCACCTGAGTGGCAGTCGTCCTCCACTGGGAATGGAAATGAAAGTGTTACGGCAGAAAATGTGCACAACCCCATGAAAAATAAGTTGCCAACAGCCAACTGTAGGATTATACATAATGTGTTCCATGAATTTGTAAGTCATATAAACAAGTAAAGTTTGAGGTGACCGCCTCTTACATAATTTCATTTTGAGACTTACTGGTTTTCTTCCCTCACATTCATAATATTCTATATAAATGATGTGTTTTTTCTACCTACTTAGAGAAGACCCAACTTTATTAATGATGTTGTTCCATATGCCTGATTCCTCCATCTTTAATACATCCAAGCTAGTGTAGACGTCATTTAATTTGATTTGAACATTTTCAACCCAAAACTCACATCTAACACAACCCACTGGAGCTGGTTAATCACTCTTTGCTCTCTGTGGAAATCATTCACTGACCCACATGTAGCAGAGCCCTGGTAATCAGCCTGTGCCTTGTCCTATCGACACACACACGTGTTTGACGGTGTATTCTGACCTTTCCTCTTGATGCAGTGGTAGTCCTGGCCCTGGTCGTGCGGCAGTGGGTAGGACGCCGCTTGGCCCAGCAGCTCCTGGGGGCCGCTGCCAACGCCGTTCTCGCACTGGGCGTAGTGCGGGGTGCCCAGGCTGCTGGGCGTGCCCAGGGCCTGCACCTCACCGCCAAAGGGACTCTGCGTGGAGCCGGCTCGCTGCCGCACCGTGCTGCGGGGCACCACGGGGTACTCCTTGGTGCTGCCATCGCAAGGGGGGGACAGACACACGCCGACTGCTTTTTAACGCAATAACAACACCAAAAGAGCAGTGTCTGCAGAAATCTATCCCCGGAATATCTTCCACCCACCACTTTGCATGCATCCATCAATAGATCATTTTGTTTCTTTTTTATTATTTGGGGTTTCGCAATAAGGTCTCCTTGCACAATTGTAACCACTAGCAGACGAGCGCGGCGGCTGGTGGCCGGACAGTGGCACTATGATAGATGGCGTGGTTTGGACCTGCACCAGCTCTGGACGTATTTTTACTGGAATGGGCGGGATGGGCTCACTCGAAATATCGCGATACTTCACTGTACACACCTGGCGAAGTCAGCTGATGTCTAAAAATGTCTGTCAGTTGTTCGAGCACTTAGTACTTCCTCGAACGATAACGAAAGAATTCTGAATGGCTGCATGACAAAAAAAGGATTCTCAATCCTGCAGAGGCGGAAAGGTGCGCCGGAAAACCACTTTTCTATGTTTTTCCCAGCCAACATTACATGATTGGATGTTGGTAGGAGGGGGTGGGGAACATTAAAAAAAACAGCCTGTCTACTTTGAAAACGTGTTTTCCACACAGCGGGGATACGTGCTCCATCCCTCATCTGGACCGAAAAACACACACGCACACGTGGGTCGCCTATATATATAAGAGGCCTCGGCATGCAGTTGGGACATCGGCCCACATGCAGCACGCCGTGGACTCACTGCTGGCTGTTAGGCTGCCGCTCCACTACAGAGATGTTCAGATGATCTGCCAGATCAGCCATAAAAAAAGACGTGGCCACAGATCAAAAATCACACTTACATCACCGAGAGGAACACGGGTTGGAACGGCGGGGCTCATTAGGAGACCGCAGCAGGGAGACGTTTGTCCTCCGGGAGAGAATGAGGAGCCGCGGGTGTTTCTGCTGTTACCTTTGCATTCTGGACATGCGGTGCAGCTCCATGTCGTCGCTCCCTCGGAAACCTTTGGCGAACGGGTTGTTCTCGATCTTCAGCTGCGTGATCTGCAAACGACAGACAAATAGGGTGAGGGATGGAGGGATAGAGGTGGGGGAATTAGTGCTGGGCTGCATCGGCCAGTTCCACCACAAGCTCCACAAGTGTCAAGATGTCCAAGGAGGAGGAGGAAAGTAAAACTCTAATTCTCGTGGAGTTTTTCATTGTGTGGTTTGCGATGTTCCACTGGTCGCCCCGCTTGGCTCGACAACGCAGTGTTAGATTACTTCACGTCTCTGTGCGAAAAAAAAACTACTGGCAATTTCCAACCAAGCAAAAACTAGCGGTGTGAGTTCAACAATCTGGCCAAAATAGTTAAAAGCGAATTGGAGCTGTAATGTTTCTGGCCAGTCTGGTCCTCAGACAGGAGTGGAAGCCTCGTCCTGCACCCTGGCTGACACCCTTACCAAACATTGCAAAAAAACACCCTCATTTCATTACGACGCGCTTGTTTTTCGACGCACACGGATTATTTATGTATTCTGTCAATGTTTTCAAAGTTTGGACAACGATCAGGGCCGCGCCGCCTTTTCCAAAAATAGTTAATATCACATCACAGGAGTTGAAAAAAATTCCAAGATGGAGGAATAAATTTGCGCGGTGCTGACTATAAATGCGTCCTGGCCTAAATTACTCCTTTTCTCTCTCTTAATTTCAAAGGAAACGCAAAAACGCTCTTATGACGAGGACTTTCAAAATAAGAATGTTGCTAATGGGGGAAATGTGGGAAATGTTGGGTCTTTGTGTGTTTATCTTTAAGAGTTTGAATGTTTTAATTCTGAGAGGCTCTTCCCTGCTCCAGAAAACACCATGAAATAGCCTCTGTTATGATTTGGCGTTGTACAAAAAAATGAATCGAATTGGATCGAATGTAATGAATGTGCGTGTGTGAACGCATCCAGCTAGTTAAATAATGCCAGATGAGACCGACACATTGATGCAACAAGTGGACGGGGCGTTTTAGTTTTAGTTCCACAAGGAATAAAGGCCGCTCACGGTGCGTTCACGGACCAGGTGAATCACACAAATCGTGCTTCCCCCGGCAGTTGTCGGCCCGTTTGATTCAGCGGCGCAACTGCGCCTGGACATCAGAAATGCTCATATGCGCGTCTGGCAACCCCCAATAATTAGCAGGGGGCTCATGGTCTCAGACCCCAATAACATGCTGGAAAATAATGAATGGCTTCCACAGAATGTCGGTCATTTGCGCCGCCTGTTCCCAGACGCGCCCGGGGCCGTTGATTGGCTCCGCAAACGTTATGGGCTCTCGCCCCTTTCTGCCACATTCCCTCTGGCCGGGACCAACACACTGAGGCCTTCAAGTGGATGTGAAACAGACTCTGTTTACAACACATCTGGATCCAGCGAGAGTTTTTTTCTCTCAGCAAATTAAGGGAAAGCTAATATTTTACCTTCCATTTCTACGCGCATGCTGACTTAACTCTGATCTTCGTTTGAACCTCGTTTACTTTTTATTTTGTGTGCATAAAATCGACCCCTTTTCCTAAATATTGACATGAGCGCAGATAAGGCCTGGCACGCTCCTTGTTTAGTGTACTGCGGGGTCCAGGACGCGTCCATAAAGGATGATTAAATATGTCTCAATTATGACAGGATGATTAAATATTAAATATTATATTTATATAACATGTTGCCTACCCATTTAAGCTAAAACATCATGCAAGCACAATTTCTAGTGTGTGTTTTTTAGGTAGCAGAGATTTGTTCTCAAATGCACTTTTATTTGCTGATGTGATGGCTTTGAGTTTTGTTTTTCTTTTTAATCTTTGTTGTTGTTTTTTTCCTTCAACATCACCCATCTTCTACTTAACGTTTAACTTAATTCTCTGGAATTTTTTCTATTTTTCTAATTTTTTCTAGCTTTTTCTTTCCGTGCGGCCAGCAATAATGGCCCTATATTCAACTGCCGACCACCACGTTTCCCAAACTGATCAATTGAATGACTTCGTTTTAAAAAATAAATATAGAAATAGCAAAATTATTATGGTTGCGCCAGCTGTGTTGCTATGGCGCAACACTTCACGTTATCGCTCTCAGGACGAGTAGTTATTTCTTACTTAAATAGCCACAAAAGCTGATGACTCTGCTGATAATAATTAAACAGACAATCTTCGAATCCATATAGCTACATGTTTGGTTGCCATTTGTTACTATTGTTTTAATTCACTTTGTTATCTTGCTCGTTAAGATCGGGTTTGATGGACTTGATGTCTTTCACGAGAGACAAAGACTGGTCCTGTTTGGTGAAGTTAAGACACAATCATTGTCGTCTATGGATTTACAGCCTAAACTCTCGGCCGAGGAGTGATGACGTCACGGCAGGAGGACTCGCCTTGTGGTTCTGGTAGGACGTCACGGCGATGAAGGCCGTCTCTGGGAAGACGTGGGTGCAGAAAGCCGTGTTTTTGGAGCCGAAGCCGTTGTTCTCATCCGCCTTCACGATGTGGATCCTGGGCTGGTACTTGTGCATCGAGTTGAGTATGATCTGAGGAAACAAACAAGGTCGAGCTTTAGGTTTTGGTCTGGTCAGTGAGTGATGTGCAGGAGTCTAATATTGTGAGGAGTGCATTTCTGTACTTTTTGTTGATCTGGGAAAATAAGTGACAAACATAAAACGGATTATTGGTAACCTTGTGTGAAATTCACAAGAATATAAATATTCGCTTCTGTTTCCACAAATCAGCAATACAAAAATGAGCATACCATCAAAACAGAATAAAGTATTTTTAGGTCCAAAAATCTTCAAGTCAAAAAGTAGTGAATGGTCACATCTGGGTCTTGTACATTTGAATGTTTACTACCTTGTATTCACGCTTTATCATATGATTCAGTCATAGTAAGTTTAAATGCATCATCTGAATGTACACCAATAAGCCTCCTAAACCTCCACTTGCTGCTGACTAACCTGACTAACTCAGTTAATCCTCCTGCTGCTGGCCAGATCCTGGCGACACGGAGGCGGAGGTTCACTCATCTGAACTTGGGCCTTGAACCTCTCATTTGAGGCCCCCTCTCTCTTTTCGGGGTCTTGAGTTTAATCGCCTTGACAGGGCCGAGGACTGGTACAGTCACAGCAGTAATGGTGTCCGATTCTCAATGCGTTGGAAAATAATGGCCAATAGAACTGGACACCCGTCGTTACTGCTCTGCCCCCCCCGACATTCCTCCTCTCTGCTATCTGTCTGTACCTGCCTGTCACTGCCAACATGGGAGAGACGTGGCACTGGCCTGACCTCTGACACCTGAGAGGGCATTCTGTGTTTACACACACATACACACAAACACACGCAACCCAATGTCCGCAAAGACGAGATAATACTGTCCCCTAGTCTTCCTCATTGCAAGATGTGACAAACCGGCATCGACCCACAACCCCTATACTACATCACAGTTCTCCAATTCGTGTACCCACGCTATATACGTCACTGTTATTGAATAGATTCTGAAATTCTGAAGTAATATTCCAGATCTTGAAACCTCCTGAGCCATTGTAGCACCCATTTGGAGGTTTGGACTATCACAAAACGTTCTAGAGAAGCCAGACAAAGTGTAAAAGTAGGTTAGATTGTTTTTTTCTTGGAGCATTCCTTCATTGCCGGCCTATTTGAGGTGTGGACAGACAGACTGAGAGATAGGAGCAAACCGAAACAACCAACCTGCCACTCCAAACACCAACAATCACCGCAATGGATCTCGCTGAAAATGTCTGCCATCGACATTTAAGAAGCTTCCTGCAAACTTTCTCTTAACGTCTCTCCCGTGTTGGAAAATAACACGGTCCACCAACTGTGGGTTCCCTGCGTCCAGCATGTGTGTGTGTGTGAGGATAGGGCTTGCTTGTGTGTGTGTGTGTGGGGGTGGTTGTTGGCGCAGACCACCCACCGGGGAGCCCTGCACACGCCTGGTCTCCCCGGCCCAGCCGCTGCCCTGGCTGCGTCTCTGTATCTGGGCTGGCCCCGGCCCCGCCGTGATAGTATTTAATGATAGTGAGGGATCACTTCGGGGCTGCAGCCGCTGCCCTTTTGCTTTCAAGTCGCCTCACATCAGAGGGTTTCTCCTCGGCCGAGGGATCAGCCGGCTTTGTACACCAGCATCTATTGCTCATCGCACACTGCCATTCAAATCTAAACAGTGCGATCCTCACACTCCGCCCCGCGGCCCAAAACATGTGTGGGAAGACGGCGAGTGGAGTGCGGGAGCTCGTGGATGGAGCAGATGGATAACATTGAGAAAAACTGTAGAGTTGAGAGGAGATCAAAGGAGAAGTGGAGATAGTAACAAGTAAAAGACCTTTCTCCTCTTCTCTTTTTTTTCAGCATGAGAGCCACGAAAAGGTACATCATTAATCCTCTCGGGTCAGGATAAACTTTCTTACCACTTAATTGTCTCTTAAAAATTCCATGCAAATCCACTCATTCCTTCTCAGTGACTTTAAAACACATCACATTTTAAAAATAGCATCGACTCTGTGCAAGCTTGATAGCTGCATTGTAAAATCCTTCCTCCTCCGGCACACAATTAGCAGTTCATTTGTCTCATCAAGCCGAGCTGAATGTAAAATCCGCTTGAAAATCCGGGTCTAAATATCTTAATGGGAGAATTTGAGAGAATTGGACACAAAATAAACTCAAAGCCTCATGGGAGGGAACCAAAAGTTTTCCATTTCCACTGCTTTTGCGTGCAGTTGTGTGAGTGGGTGGGAGAGTTAATCTACTGCAAAGCTCCAGGGAGCCTCTGCTTGTTTATTTCACAACAATCTGTTGATTTCGACATGAGATTCTCGGGAACAGAACACCAAGCGTGCACAATTACGCTTTCTGCACACACACACACACAGAAACACAACTCCCATAAGACTTTGCTTGCCTGGTTTCCTGTCCGACACCTTGACAGCAGGCCGGAGCAGGAGGCCCTGCTCTGATCTGTCTGCTGGTGTGTGTCTAATTACCAGACATTTTTGGAGGAAGAAAAAAAAAAAAGGGCCGCCTGAATCCCCGAATCGTTCCAATAGACATCAGCGATATGTTTCACTCTCCTGTCTCAGCGTTCATAATTATAAATTGTCCACAAGTTATTTCAACCAGCTGGACCAACAAGCCAATGGAATATGTTTCTGGCCAGCCACCAGCGTTTCATTTATGAATCCCATGGTGCTCTCTCCTCTGCACGAAGGAGGGCAAGCCAGGAACCACTGCAACCAATCAAAAAAGCATTTTAGCCCTAAATTTACAACGCCGCTCGCATTCCGACTGCTCCGGTTTCATCTCGCCAGCTGGAGTTTGGCAAGGCAACAATCATTGTAGGTGCCATGTGGATAGATAGTGGTCTGTGTGTGTGTGTGTGTGTGTGTGGGTGTGTAGTCACATACTCGTATAGACTTCAGGGTCTTGAATGTCTGAAAACATCTCAGAGTAAAATGAAGAAAGCAATGGAACCAAAGAGTGAATGATGGAATGGCAGTAGAATCACCACACTGTTGGTCCCCAAAACATTACTTGGGTAGTGTAATAGATTTTGATTACGTAGCAAAAACCAGAGGGAGAATAACAAAAACACTGTCTGATGTCAATTTCCATCTGAAACTCTGATACTAGCTCCCAATGTCAGTGGAGCAGGTGTGAGCTTTGAACAGTTAATCGCTCATTTTGTCTTAATCAGATATAAACTGTGGTTTAAAAAAAAAAAGTGTAGTAACTGTAACATTTTGTGCAGTCATTCCCAGTCCAACCCCAAAAATGTTCTTATATTTTTGCCAAACCAAAGATTTGACAGATGGATTTTCATTGGCCTGCAGTGATATTTGCAAAATATTTCACCTTGTAATTTAACCTCTGGCCCTACGCGGCTATTTAGTCAGCTCGTAACAGATTGACATGATTTCATTGCGATGGGTCAGTTTGTTAAGTGAGGATGATTAAAAATCAGCCATGGACCTGACAATTTATGTTGCTGCTGTCCCACTGTCCCACTGGACAGAGCCCAGACAGTGAGGAGAGAACACACCGGGCAGAAGTCGTGGAAGTAAGACTGAGGCTGAGCTGGGGAAGTTATCTGGTGTGGAAAAGGTCTTTTTGCTCAAAGATTACCTCTCCAATATGACCTCTCGAAGGTCAAATATAATCCACCTTTGGGGGACGCTCTAATGTGAGTTAGAGTTTGTACAGTCCGAAATTCCGGTACATTTGGGAATATGCAGCTTACGAAAAATAACATTTGTATTGGCTTTGGATATAAATATTTCAGGATGAATTGCTGATTACTTTATGAGAAATGATTTTGAGTGCAAACTGTAGATAGTGAACAAAAGATGTGCAGCAAAAAAAAAAAAAAATCTTCCGGTTAAAGTCTAATTCATTTTGAAAAGTTATTACTGACTTACAAAGACCCTGATAATTGCCGTTGGATTTAGTAGGCTCCTATAAAGGAACAAGTTCAGAAAAAAAAACTTTTCTATACCACATTTTCATCCATTAGGAAGTTTTGACTGTTGAAAATAAGTGAAAATAGGAGTACTTTGTCTTGGCAGTTCATCAAAAAATAAATACATTTTCGTTGTATTTTTGTACGTACATTTCTAGCTAAACTTAAAAGGATAATCGTTAAATTCTAAGAGGGTTTCTGTAAAATACAGGTTACTGAAGGATAGCAGAATAAATTCATTTCTGTGGAATAAAAGTGAGAATTGTGTTCCTTGATTCATTTCACACCCAATCCTTAATGCTTGATGATCATTAAATCAATCGTCAACCGTGTATTTACGAATTCTGAACTTGAGTCTCGAATTGCACAGCCGTCCAGGCACGATGAAGAAAGAAGCGATTCAACTAAGGCAGAGATTACATTTCCTTTTAATACTCAATCTTAACGGGAATATTCTATTTAAGGCGAGCAGGCTCCATCTTTATTGTCGGACTTTTTACACAGCTTGCTCCTCTATTAACCCCCAGAGAAGTCTTTGGCCGCGAAACTCTTGATGTGCAAAGGTGTAAAAACTGTTTCAGTCAGTTATTAGACAATTAATCCCAAACCCTGCGTATGACACAATAGTCTGTAAAACTCGCAATTTTGAATTGATGCCTCGGAAGACTCGCACGAGAGGGCGCGTCTCACAAATTGCCAGACGAACCGTTATTTTTTTAATTCAGCAGCATCGAAATGGGAAAGTTGTAGCCCGAGAATGTGTTTGTTATTATTATAGGCGCTCAGATGGACTTGTTTTGGCCCACGTGTTACATTTCTGCTGTATCAAAACCGCACAAAAAAATTAAGATGTGATGGAACGTCATTGATGAATTGGTCGGTGTTTTGGGGCAGAACAGGAGGGTCAGATAAGTCGCAGCATCATCTCACGCGTGGCTTTGTGTGTGTGCGTGTGGTAGAGGCGTGTGATGGCGAGCCCATAGGCACCTACGTGTCCGAACGGGTCCAGGTGGTTGTTGGTGAGCTTGAGCTTCTGGAAGGAGACCAGCTGCCGCATCCAGTGCGCCCCTGTGGCGGGGGAGTCCGGGTGGACGTACAGCCGCCCGGGCATGGCGGGCTCGGCCTTGCCGGTCACGGACCTGCGTGGGTTCGACAATCCACAGTTAATACGCAGGCAAGATCGCGCGTCGAATCCCCGCAGCGACACCGACACAGAGGTCGGAGGCGCAAAACCGCGTTTTGGCGTCATTTCCCCCCGCACATCGAGATGAAGGGAGGCATTAGTTCCACAACATGCTCCGCACAGGTCATTACCGGCGCTTCTGCCATGTGATTATCCTCCTTGAGTGTCCCCTCATTGAGACGCGCTGACCCCAGACGGGGCCTGTCCTGACAGCACGGCGATGATAAAGAAATACGCGCCGCCGGGCCGCGGGGCGTGAAACATCAGGGTGTTTGCGTCCACTTACCATTTATTGTCGGCGAATTTGTAGCGGTGATCATCGGCGGGCACGACGTCCATGAGGAGGATGTATTTGGTTTTGGGGTTCAGTCCCGTCACCTTCACTTTGAAGCTGGGAAACATCCGCCTGAGACGGGACAGACAGTGAAAGTGGAGTGTGTGTTTGTGTGTGTATCAGATTTAGAGGAGAAATCATCCGCTCTCTTTGGGTCGTTTGAACGCGAGTCGCCGAGTCAAAGTCCCGCTAAACTAAAGTAAAGACTTGTTCTATTTTCGTGCTGCGGCTTGAGGGAAAAATTTCCGAGCAGAAATCACGAAATAGTTCCCCCTATTTCCCCCATTTCATTTTAATATAATTCTCCACGAGGCCCACGAGTTGAGACGTTTCCTTAAAAATTGAGTCCACTCCCTCATACACTTTAAAACTTAGTTTGCTCATTTTCACCCACCACTCGAACACAATTATTTAAATTCTAAATCTGGGTCAAAGGAAAGCAAAGCTGGACCGCCAAAGCTCCATTTCCTCAGAGCAAGCAGGACCATTCCATTCACACATGGACGACCAACCCCCATCAGATCGTGACAAACTTAACCAGATGCCATCATCATCATCATCATCATCATCATCATCATCATCATCATCATCATCATCATCATCACACGGCAGAGGCGCTGATTTGTGCAAAAGGCGTTTCACACGCACGCACATAAACTGTCCGTGTATCCCTCCGCACGGCCTCATATGTTTGTGCTGACTTTTCACCGGTGGTATCAATACGCCTGTGGAACTACACTCTCGCTCCTCACGCCACAACACTCCGAGTTTGGACATTTCACTCCAAATCCCCCAAAACACTCCGGGCCACAACACTCGCCTCACTCCCAGAGGCGAAAATACCCCGAAGATTCATCTGGAACAACTTCACGATCAGGAAAGTCATCATATTGACATAATAACAATGACAATAACAATAACAACAACAATAATAATAATGATGATAATGATGATAATAACAATGTTTTGTTTTTACCTTCCCGCCTTGGTTATGATCATCTCTGTGCCCACTTCGTGAAACTTCATCCACAGTTCTCTCTCATGCAGGTAGACTTTTATTCCCTCCATTCCCTTTAAAATCAAATATTATAGTTACTGTACATAAGTCTTAACGGTGTTAACAGGTGGCCGCTCAGATATCTCACTCCTTTACCTGCTGGAGGTAAACAGACATAAGATTTTGAAGACAAAATTGCTTAACACAAAACAGTTAACTCGGATTCATTTTTATTTTAGCAGATAGCAATAATACACTAGTAATGTTTTGATCAGCGCAGGTCTGACAGCGAAAACCATGTTCTATAACGTTTATTCTAGTTAAGATAATTACAACACATTATCTTTTCTCATTCCGGGACGTTGGAATTTTAACATTCATAATTATATGTACACATCCTGCATGGAATATGTTCCAGTATGACGTAAAGGTCAAACCACTGACTGATATACTGTATCTATTCAGCAGACGCGCGCTGCATTTTGACTTAATCTTTGACTGGTCTTGCTGTACAATCAATAATAATAATAATATAAATAATAATAATAATAATAATAGTAATAATAATAATAGTAATAATAATAATAATAAT